>LKNJ01001871.1:0-77201 GCA_002120245.1 Maccullochella peelii | reverse complement strand
GCATTCCCACGCATTTTCTGCAGGAAATGCAATTTTTCTAGTTTAATTAATTGTTTGATGTAACCAGGATGCCATGCCTTAAATGCAATCATCATATAAACCTGCTACAATTTAGTTTAAGTAATAGTCCACTTAATATCAGATAATTAAACTGTGGCCGGATGTGGGCTATTTTGCATCACAACACTACATTTTAAGCACCTTCACAACACGTTTCCCGGTCGGGGTTTTATTTTGGAATTCCGCACCGGAAGTGTGGCGTTTTATTCCCTTTAACTTGACTCTGTGGATCAATCCAGGAGCGCTGCAGCTGCTGTCAGCCACAATTACCTGACAGTGTGTGTTATAAGCAGGTGCCGAGAAAGACGCATCTCTTTTCTCTTATTTTAGTGTGTTCCTTTGAAAATTAAGTGGAAATAATTGATGGAATTTGTTGTTGTTTTTTCTGAGTTTCCATCTTAAAACTACATTTTAGGACCGTGGTAGCCATGGAGATCCAGCACTTTACGGGGATAAATCCAGCTGGAGAGCTTTTACGCATCGCACATCTTGGAGAGTCGATACAGATTACAGCGTAGAAAACACATTTTTTTAAAAACAGCTCAGAATATCAGAGTAACTGCGCTCTGCGTGTGAACTGTATATAATGAGGTACGGATTGGTGGTCCTTAGTGCTGGGTTTACAGGTTTGCTCAGTTTTTGCCTCCTCGCTGTGGCTATTGGGACTGATTACTGGTACATCATCGATGTGAATAAACCCAACCATACAGGTCCAGACGATCTGAGTTCACATTCTGGACTGTGGAGAATTAATGAAGGTATGTCAACTCAACTTAAGCCTACATATTAGTCTGTAGTTTGTGTGAGATTTTATTCAGAAGGTATAAGTTTCTTTCCTGCACCGTAGGGTCATTTTGAGAAGCCTTTGTGGCATCTTGTGGCATTCACACTGTTGTGCGTAAAATGTATTGAAGGTTCAATCACAAGGTTTATTAGACTATTGGTCGTTTCTGATGTTGACCAAAAAAAAGGCAAATCGATCTACTGTGGGTTACATGTGATGCTTTTGTGATCTAGCATTGTTCGTGGATCATGGGTCTCTGATGTTGCTGCGTTACCGTGTTACTCTCAGCAGCAGTCCACGCAGAAGCTAGTTTTGCCTTGATTTATTCCTCATGACTCCACTGTTAGGGCGGCGGAGAACTCAGGCGCAAAAACAGCTTGCGGCGAATCTCAGTTTTGTGACGCACAGAATATGTGGCATGCCAGTGCTTTTAGTTTGGGGAAATAAATGACAAAGACGGCTATGTGCTGAATTATTAATTCCTTAATCAAATTCTTAACATTTCACTTTTCATTAAGTGAGTATAATGAACCATACAGGAATAATAGATAATAATAAAGCCATAAAATAATATCTGCAGTTTTTTCCTTTCTAAGTAATAAGTGTAGCAATTGTCACTCCTCACATCTGGACCAGCCCCTGCAGGCAGCAGGCGAACACGCAGAGAGATTCTAAAGGACGTTTTTCGACACAGACGGTATAATCTGCTTGTTGGCTGCACAGCCTGGGCTCCCAGAGGTGTCCAATTTGTTGCTGGTGGCACCCACAGTTCACATAGTAAATGCCAAGTAATGAGACAACATCGTATATGAAGCTCTTCAAGCTTCAGCAAAAGTGAAACATGCACAGACACAAATTCCTGGTGCAAAACTATCTGGCATGCAAGGCTGAGGAAATATGGGTCATACAGAGACAGATACGTTTTTAATTGTTTTGATTTGTTTAATCATGCAATGTGTTATATTTCTAAATATCATTATTTGTACAACTCTAGAATAAAAACTGACACTGTTTGGTATCCAGTAGCAATTTTCCTACAGCTCTGCCACACGTCCTGTCATGTGTGACCTTTTCCCTTGACATTTTCAGGAGCAAACAGGAGTTCAGTCATCCCTTCTTTCACAGCAAATATGTCCAGCCTGTCAGAGGCAGAAAGGCACCTTCTTGGTGAGTGGTTTTGTTTGTCAACTGACACCTGAGGAGTTGAGTTGGATTTAATATACAAAGTAAGTGATTCCTGACAAAAGTAACTGATAGGTGTAGTTAACTGCTGAAGAAACGACATTTACAAGAAACAATATACTCTGAAAGTCTAATCCAGAAGACATACGATAAGCAAACATTTGAACATTTTGCAAAGGATATGTGTTTTAACAGTCCCTGTTTGCAACTTTGACAATGAACTACAGTAATAAATTGTCCACTGTGACAGAAGCTATCTTAAGCAAGTTTCAACACTTTGCAAGTTGATTTTCATACCCTACTGACAATGGAAATAGCTCCCTGGATGGTAGAAATCAATCTGACAAGCTCTTGCAAAAGGTTGCAGTCAGCAGTTATTTAAAATCCAGCTGACATGTAGTTCAGGCAGTGTAACAAGTCCTAACATAGTCCTTTAAAATCTTTAAGCACAGTAACCATTATGTGTTTACAGGCTTGCACAAGGTGGTGGTCATCATTTTGCCCCTCAGCCTGGTCCTGCTGGTGTTCGGCTGGATTTTTGGACTTGTCAGTTCGTTGGCCAGCAGTCCCAACTTGCTGGTTGGGTCAGCATCCTACTTTCTCTTCTGCAGTAAGTCAACACAGAATGTGTATTGTTTGTTTTTGTTTTTTTTCTGAGCCTGTAGCAATTACATGTGCTTTCCGTCTAGGCTGGTCTCAAGCAAATCCTCTGCTTGGTTATGTCAGTAGGCTATGTAAGATGTACAGCTCAAGAAAAAGTGTGTAGGCGGCACATCTTACACAGGTGCTTTCGTGTGTGTGTGTGTGTGTGTGTGTGTGTGTGTTCGTTTTCTACACCTGGAAAATCATGAAAATTCAATTTCATCTGCTCTCTCTCACTTCTGACTTCACTTCTCTTTATTAGATCTGTTTTTTGAACAGACACTCCATGATTTACTCAAGGCATTCAGATGCAATTATAGTAGTACTGGGAAAGATGGTAGTGCTGCTCTGATAGGGACCCCTATGCTATATCACGGTTTTGACACCCTTTTCCAAACACTACACTGCTGAAGAAAGGTGTGAAAAGAGAGTTTGAGGTAATGGTTTACTGACATTTTTATTCTTAGCACTTGCTAGTCAGATCATAGTTGCAAGCTGATGGGCCTGAACATGATTTTAGACACCAAACCACCAAAGAGTCTCACTATTTATATGGACACAATTAACAGCATTGGTCACAGCATGTGGAGTGATTGCTGATCCTGATGAAGTGGCACAAAATTGCAGAATAGCTTGTCCTCGTATTTCTCCCTGGTGTCATCAGTGGGCTCTTTCTCATGTCACTCTATGTTTTAAATGGTCCCTGTAAAACATCAACAAAATTTCATTTCCATTCGGTAGAAAACTTTTTTTAGCCATGCTAGCGGCATGGCTCTATGGATGGCAATGTCGGTCTGTCAGTCCCCCCTATTTTAGTCTATTATTGGATGGATTGCCATGAAATGCTACTTGTTTTCGTGATCCCCGGCTTTTCCTGTAGCGCCACCATGAGATAGACATGTGTGGTTTTAAGTGAAATGTCTTTGTTTTGGATGGATTGCCATTAAATTTGGTACACACATTCATGTTCCCCTCAGGATGAACTGTAATAACTTAGGTGAGCATGTTGCCATGCTAGCATTAGCATTTAGTTTAAAGCACCATTGTGCCAAAATACTGCTTCACAGAACCGCTAGCATTGCTGTAGACTCTTGATGTGATTGATGTGTCTCAATTTGTATACTTCCATTAGTACACTTACATGCAGTACACTGTGTACACTATGTACTTACTTGTGTAGTGTGTTAATTTTGACAGGGTTGTATTGTCTCAAATCGAACATTTACTGGAAATGACGATCGCAACATTGGACCGCTTCATCTTCTTCTTCTTTTTAATGGCAAATTGTTGCTCGTTTGAAGAGCATTATCACCAACATTTTACCGTGATTGCTGCACGCCAAAATATCTGCCAGCTCATTTGCTCACTTGACTTCAATAACATTTTATTAAAAATGAATAAAAATGTATGTAATGATTTTACTTTTAGCTGTAACTATCGCAACCGCGGCCACCATTTTCATGCCTTCGTGGTCCCTCCCCTTCCACTACATAGCCAAGATGGCGACCATTGAGGGTGAGGAGTGTGCAGCGTTCCATGCTTAACTTTCCTACCATTTTGAGTACACCATCCGGGTACTCATAGTGCACTGCATTTTGCCATACTTGTCAGTGTGAACGCACCTATGCACTCAAAATAGCAAGTGTAATTATGGAAGTACGCAAATTGAGACACAGCATTAATTGCTAACCATCTCATATCTGAATGGTGACCTGATAAACATAGCCCTTGGAAAAAATGTGCATACTTTTGTATCTGTCCATAGAAGAGAGTATTGAATGCTCAAAAATACAAACTGAATGTCCAACAGACTGGGAGCTCAAAGATAAAACTGAGGATCACCCTCTTCGATGACACTGGAGAGTCCTCTCTGAGCAGAAACATTTGGTCTATACAGTAAGGAGACCTGATCTGCTGGACACGCTTTCATCAGCAGTTCAGTTGCTTTTTTTTCCTTCACCGTGATGGGTTCAGCTGTTGAGCGGTCACAATAAATAAAATATGCATCAAAAAATGCATTTGATTAGGTCTGTACTCAAAGGGAATGTGTTTGAATCTCAATTTGGTTATGGCTGAGGGTGAATGCATGCATGCATCTGTCACAGAAGTAAAAGGTCTTATTATATACTTCGCCATGGCTGCTGACTGGCCCAGCCTCCCATGTCACACAGGAGAGACAGCTAATTTCATGCTTTGCACCGAATGTCCTGTCCGCATCTCTACATCAAAAGGCCTGCAAGCAATAAGCTCTTCCACCTCTGATATTAAGTAAACAGAAAAGGGGTAATGGATTCTAGTGTTTTGTTCTTAGTATGAGGGATGGTATATCCAAACACAAGCTTCACGTTGAGCTATGTGTCAATATGTTTTTGAAATCCCCCTCTGAACGCTCACATCATGTACTGCAGTACTGATGAATCTGTCTCTTTTGGACTTTGGACAGGCCTCTGTGAACGTGAGACCTGGCAAAACTGACATTTCCATCTTGGACAATATTTATTTCTTCCTCAGCTTTGACTCTGCAACTCAAGGTTGTTTTAAAGAGCTACCTTCACTCCATTAAAATGCTCAGATGCATTTTCTTCCAGCTGACTCAATATAATTTAACAAATTTAAGTCTATGTGAAAATGATTGGCCTGCCTTCCACAAAAAGGAGGTCTGCAGAACCCGACATTTGTACTTACCTTTCTTTCTTTCTTTTTTTATTTGTTTGTTTCTTTTTTGTTTCTTTCTTTCTCTCTGCTGTGCCGTGCCTACATGCAAATTAGGCGCACTGCTTGTCAGACATTGAGAGACAAGCTCACAGTTGTGATTTTTCTTAGTAATTAACAGAGGTTAATTGCAGTAGTGTGATAGTGTGCAGTAGTTCTGCCTTCCATGGTGCCACACTAAAGGTCAGTCTGAATTGTGCATGTGTTTTGGGGGGTTGACATTCGGTGATATGTTATTCCTTTAGGCCCACCTCTGCGATAATTGCGAGATGTGTCATTTGTCTGTTTGAGAACACAAGAAATCCAAAAACAACACACAGTAGAAACTTCATACACAGATCATGGCTTCCACCTGTAGAGTAAATGCTCTGATTAAATTTAGAAGCACCTTGCTGGAATAATTTGCACATGAATGAGACAAGGGTTGTTTTTTTTTAACTGCTGTAAATCTTTAATGCTTTCAGATTATGCTAATTGTTTCTCATTAATGGGTTAACAATGCATTACCTTAATGGCCTCATTGTTAAAACTGGTTATGTTTAATACATCATGGTGATTATGGTGTGTGATTGAGCAGCTCAAGGGTCTCGTGCCTAGAGAATTCAAATTCCTCAAAATGGATGTGGCAAGGGAATGTGTGAAAGTCTGGACGGTTTTGTTTTTTCAATGGTGCCATCTTTCTGTTTCTGTGTACCAACAGGTCTTTTTACCCTGACTGGGGTCAGCATCTACATCAAATACTCGAACAAGGCCATGGAGGAGTTCCAGCAGATCGTGTCCCCAGAGAACCTCGCCCACGTGGACGTGTCCTTCGGCTGGTCCTTAGCCACAGCCTGGCTCTCCTACAGCCTGGAGGTGGCCACTGGCCTTCTGCTCATGCTAGCTGCCAGAATAAATCAGATGAAGGGACACTATGACTCTGGTGTAGCCATCTCCATGTTGTAGATTGATGGGTTTTTTTTTAGAGAATCTAAAAGCCCATGGGATGGATGGCATTTTATTGCTGTTGTTATTTATTCATTTCTTTTTGGTACTGAAGAAAAATATATTTTAAGAGTGTTTTAATACCATCAAGCAGGTCAATTACCAAGACAACAAAATGTAGATGCAAGCTGGTATTACATAACAGCAAGCATAGACACATAGATGCTTAGTGAAGTGATGCTGTTGAACATCTGTTTCTTCATTGTTTTCGCTGGCTTGTTGCAACGCTTGCTACCGTTCATCCTCTCAGTATAATATTCTGTCCATTGTCCCAGTCCACAATGATGTTATGAATGTGACCACACAAACAGAAAAAAGGAGGCTAACCATTCAGAGTGTAATTACTGCATAGATTAGCAGTTGGTTTTTTTTCTTTGAATGTTTTTTTGAATGTGTTTTTAGCCTTGTGTTGCCATATTCCAGTCCATGTACATGTATAGCTAACCATTGTATTACGTATACAATTCTGCAATTCTGCAGGCAAAACGAGAAGTTAAGCTATATGGGATCATTTTCTTTTTGATGTGTGCTATATACTGTGAGGCTTTTCCACTTGAGCAGGACTTCTGCACCTCCTCTACACTCATATGTTATACTGTATTTAAATATGGTTCACATCAGTGCTTCAGGGTGTTTCAGTCAACTGAAAGAAATGCTGATTCTGCAGCAGAAACCCATCAGGCAATGGAGGCACCTAGATAGCACACAGTCAAAACTGGTGTATTTCATACTAGAACAGCTGCTGCATTGTTGACCCATGAGCCAGAGAAATGTGCATATCACAGCCCTTGAAAAGCATTTGGTCGACGTAGAAGTTAGCTAATGTTGGCTGCTGAGTATTGTGACTTTTAGAGAAACATCTAAAATGTTAGTTTGTGCCTCCTGCTTACAAACTTTATTCCTTTAGCCATCCTTCATGCACTATGGAAACAGGGCTGAAGATAAGTGCACTCTGGAGGATATTGCCAGTTTTTCACAGAGTACGTGCATGTGTTGCTGCCTACCTTGTAGAAGTTAACGGCTAGATATTGTAATATGCTGTCTGTGCTGTCATTTCTAGAAATGAGACTTGTCCTCTCTGCATACTGGAAGTTAAAAAAAAAGCACAGTGAAGATACAACATTTAGCACTTTGCAATGCAGTAAAATGATTGTGTTGTTGCTCCCTTTTCACAGTCGTAATGAAACCTTGCTTATGCTTTCATAGCTGAACGGATGAACTTTTTTCTTATTAACTGTGACAGCAATGAAACATCAATCCAGCTGTAGTGTGAATGCAGAAACAGAAAAAGGCCACATGCTTTAAAATGTCAGGCACGCGCTGTAATCAAATTTCACAAATGTCAATAAGATCATCTAAAACATCATGATTTTATGCTCATTCACGCACTCCATTTGTTTTACATATTCTATATATAACACAACTCCGAGACAAATACCTAACCACTGTACCTTAGGTTAAATTTAAAAAACTCCACAGGGTTAAATAGTGGTCATAATCCAATACTAGCAGCCTTTGGCATCCATTAACATCCCTGACATCCAGATTTTTCCACTGGTTGCTATTAATATGAGTTTGCACACAGATCATTTTTGAAAAGTGTAATCCAGTTTTTAGCCTCCCTATACAGTATGTTTTTCTCATGACTGAATGTATCACTCAAACTACAAGTGAGAACAGCAATACAGGGTTGAAGCTAAAGTGCACAGTGAGGATTTGTTTATCCACGGAGCAATTTGATCTTGTTTGGAGAACACATTTGCAATGATGGGCCTACTTTCTTTTTGTGTGTTTGCTGACAACTTCGTCACAGCCGAATGATCTGCCGTATATGATGCAAGTGTTCCTGACAAGTTTACAGGTTTACTATTAACAACCAAGAACCTGATGCACGTATTCAACCTGTCTTGCATTGGGCCTGAAAAGCATGAATATAGCGCATGATATTTCAAATGAGTAGATGTCCTTGTTGGATCTAACTGTCTGACACATATAAGTAAGAGTGGATAAACCTAAGAATTTAAAATAAAAAAGCAAAAATGTATTTTAAAAACAGTTACCATCGTAATGGGGAAAAGCAGTGCAAAAGGTACTCATGGCAGAGATAGACGCTACAGCATTTAAAGGTGTGCTTATGTTTGCCTACATGTGATTTGCTACGTGATTTAATGTGCCTGAGCCAGTGAAACATTGTGTCCACTCAGCTGTTTGTTTGGCAGCTTCCTGCCCAGTAATCCTGTCTCAGATGCTACAGAGAGCAGAGATCCATAAAGGAAGGACCAAAGCACAGCGACTCAGTCTTGCAGCCCTCCTTTTATATATTAGGCCTGCTGAAATCCCATTAAACTTTTATGGAACATAATTCAATCCGCTCTGGCAGAAGAACACCAAAGTTGGTGCTAAGCCATTACTCTTTGGTTTGTGCCCTTGTCCTTGACAGAGTGCAGTAATTTTGACTTGGACAACCTCTGGGCTCTCAGTTTTAAGAATTTATTGAAGAAACACAACCTATTTTTATCAGAACTACTTTTCTCGCTCAAATGTTCTCCTTGGGCAGCTGTTCTTTTCCTCCCAAACGTAATCACTCAATACATTTAGAAATCAATCCTCTTTTTTTTGTGAGTTGGCTTCTCAGTTGTCTTTAGTGAAATTTGTCTCCTCATCAAAAGAGCCTCTGGAAGTGTCCATGATACCAAGCTTAATTAGGCTTTTAGGTTCTCTGTGTAATTGCTCAAACACATTTTGATTAATTTTTAGGTGCCGTTGCTTGTGCTCGGCTCAGTAAAACTCTATACTGTAGCAATATTTCCAGTAGACTTTTGTTTCCATCAGGGGGGTTAACGTAATATATTATGTAGAGTTAACTGGACCCTAATGTGTTCATATGTATATAATATGGCCGTAGAGTACAACAAATATTTTATAGAAAAAAAGGTTGCCTTAGGGAAAGGTCAGAAACTATGTAATTTTCTAAAGAGATTATCTAAATGATGAAAGTGATGGTGCAAGTTGTGGAACATAAACTAAACAGCTTCATCTATTGATTCAATGAAACAAAGGTGTTGCACCTCTAGTCATTGCCATCGGGTAAGTGCTTTCTTTCAGTAGGTCTATCATCAGAATGAATAAGCCACTCACTGAAATGTTACAGAAAAGTGAATATATCGCTGCCTGAAGGCCAACAATCTTTCTTACTGAATTTCACATTGCTGAGAGGGATTTCGCCCTTGTTGCCATGTTGCGGTATTGATGGACTGTCCTTAAATGAAAGCACACTGAAGAATGGCACAATGAAAAAGATAGAGTTATCTAGCAGCGGAGGATTTAAAATGACTTCATGTTTTACCAGCTATTGTTAAGGGTGTTGAAGCCACATTAACACATCCTGTCAACACATTATTAAGAACTGCGATAGTAGCTGGGAGGCCAGCTCATTACACTTCTATGATTATGTTTTTTTCAACAGATATTGAGCTGCTGCAATTGATGACATTCAGGGGTTCGCTGAGATTGCAAGGAAAATATTGTTTGTGTGTGTAACCCTGAACCAAGACTATTCTTTTTGTAAGAACTGCAGGCCATACATATGGCTTGCAGTTCTTACATGAAAGGCTCTTAACAGTGGAGTATGCTTGGTGGTGGAAAAATAACTGACACCTAAAGAGGGAACTAAAGGAGAGCTACTGTACAGCCTTCAGATCTTAACCTTAAAGCACCCCCATTAAGGAATCCAGTATATCCCTCAAATGTATGTTGTGTAATATTCTTAAATGAGAGGGATTTATGTAGCCATCTCCTTCCAGGGCAGCTGGGTTACAAGGGTCCCGATGATTCCTTCTCCAACACTTTCATCCCCACATTCTGATTCAGACCATCCCTCTTCCCTGATGCTAGCTACTTTCTTTAACCTGTTTGGACACTTCACCACATCACATTGCTTCAATCTAGCTCCGCAATCAAGGGCCGGAGCGGATGCCTCAGGATTGAGTGGTCTCATAAACCAAGGAGGGACTCAGTCCCCGGAGGAACATGAATGAGATGTGTTTTCATTTACCTATGAGCCATTTGAAAAGTTAATTAGACCTGTCCCTTGCTCAGCGAGCACCAATAGTAATGGGATCATTCTAGAAATTGAAGATGCCATGGAGCTCGTTTTCATTTGTTTCCTGTGATGGAAATATAGGCTATTCAGGTAAGTGACGAAATGGGAGGAAGAGCTCACACAAGGATAAATGCATAAATCATGTGACACACTGGTACACATTTGCACAAATAAGGAGTGGACATGCTGAGAAGAGTGACTTGAGACCTAAGACTTAGACTTGACTCTTAAATATGAGGATTTGAGACTTCTTTGAGAATCCTGAAGCAATACAAATTTTATGATGTCAGGCGGTGATTGAAATCACTCATTGGAATAAAATGAAGAGCTTATTATATTTTTATCCCTTTATGTTCAGAAAATTTTGAGTAATGTTATTACTTGCATCACAGCAGCCACAGAACTTAATACATCTGGTACTACATGTACCTGCTTTTAATTAATGATGTTCATTCAGTTCTGAATTGTATGTATTGTGCTGTTGTGATTGGTTTATTTCATATCTTTAAAACATATTATTGATGCTACGATGCTAAGTACATTTAAGTATACTTAACTGTTTTCTACCAATTACAGGGGTCTGACTCATTGCATGTTTAACATTTTGCCTGTAGCCACTGTTAAACTAGTCATGACCAGTGTTAGCAAAGCTTATATACCTATTTGCCTAACTTTTTCCTGTAAGTGAAATTCAATGTACCCATGTAGGAATACCTGTTTTTATGGCACAAATTTTATAGCAAAACCTTATACAGAATAATATATGTAATAATAATATGTAAAGTTCTAGGTAAATGCAGTGAAAAGACTTTGTCATGGTTCCGCCATATACCCGTGTTTGTGTCCTGCACTTGGGCTCCACCCTCTGATCATGTAACAGACTTGATCTCAGCTAAAAAAAAACAGCTGTCACAACCCAGTTCAAGGTTGGACAAAGAAGAGAAGAACATGCAAGATTTGTAACTAAAACATAGCTAAAAGGAAATGAAGCTAATGACTACGGAAATACAACAAAACTAATTCTTGACGTGACTTGGACTGGAACGCTTTAAAAACAGCTGACAAAAGACGTACAACAAAACATTTTTATTAATACCTCAGTTCTTTCAGCTGAGAAGGAAGAGAATTGGAAAGCCTCCCCTGGTGGAATCAGAATGTAAACAGGAATTGCAGACAGGCAGATCAAAACAGAAGTGGAGAGAAAGAATATAATGAATAGTCGGATGGATCGCATATTCCCCTCTCTGAATAGAATAGCCCCATTTCCTGTTGATGAAACCTGCGCATTACTGTCTGCCAAGATTCAAGAGAAAGAAGAATGGAGTGAGGACAGTGAGTGCACCTCACAAATGGCTTTGTTTTTCCTCCACCTTTGTCACCCTCTCTCTTCCTGTTCATTCTCTGTCTTACAGGGTTTATTTCACTGAACAATGACAAAGTGTTCCTGCCAAAGCCAAGTGTATTCTTATCTCCACAATGCAGCTTCCTGCATAGCACTACCAAACTGCCAGCAACCACAGTCAATGTAAGGCTAATAAAATCAAATGAAGGCAACAAATAATGCAAAGAGGGCATCAAGTAAATTTTCAGTGAGAAACAGGCTTCATGTTCCCTGCTGCCTGCAAATATCATGCAGGGTGGCTGCGGTAGCTGTAATGGCATCATGCCTTCCAGATACATGGTAACCCAATAAACCATCATACACATGGCCTCTAATTTGATTCAAGACACCACCTGAATCTGCCTAAGCTTATATAAACCTGCAAAAAATATTGTGTTTTTCTCTAAATCTGGAGGGCCAGGGTCCATGTGGAGAAATGCTTGGAAGCCCCTGAAACAAGCAGCAATTACTGCAATTAATGGAAGACCAAAGTACAGATCAGCAGGAGAATTTGTGGCTAATAAATAATCAGAACGATACCATGTATGGTTAAAAAAAATGTCTGAAAATGTAGCAATAGGCTATAAACAAACACATTAACAATTAACACAGTCGTAAATGTTACATAGTGGTTTCTTTGTGATAAACAGGTGTTTTCCCGAGCTTTATCACAAACTCATTATGCATGCAGTGAGACTGTAGGGGAGTAATTAATCATCCAGATGGACACACAATGTAAGCCACAGTCACATTGATCCAAAACCTCCTCTGGACTCACTGTGGGACCAGGGTGGTATCACATAATCCACTAGGTGTCAGCATTCGCCCATTCTCTACACATGTTGCCCTGCACAGACAGGCCACTAAATGATGTCTTTGTTCACACAAATACACACCTGCATCCTGCCGTCACACACTGGAAATGCAAGTGGCTTACTTTACTTTTGGATTTATCTCAGTGATGGTGTGATAAAATTACAGTAACACAAAATTGTTCCACCTTATTTTTACATTTCCTAAATTTCCCTCGGGATCATTAAAGTATCTATCTATCTATCTATCTATATCCAAAAAACAAAAACTCATACTTAGCATAGGCCTACTGAATGTAAGAAGTCACACTGAAGGCATGGTTATGTTACTAAGAATCATTTATTGAACTACTGACAGGCTACAGTTGTTTCCTGCTCTATGCAAGTACACTCTGTACAAATTGTTAAGGCGTCTATTACAAGCTATTGTCTGTCTTTGTCTGCCTGCCAATCACTAAATTACTCCTGGATGGCAAGAGGTGACACACGTGTGTTGTGTAAGGAAATCCAAAGGGCACCATGTTTCCAGTAAGGCCCAACAGGGTGTGTGTCTTGGCACTGTTTCCTCCTATTCTACTCTATTACAGTAAGGTCCTGTTCCCTGTCCTGCCTCTTTCCTCCAATATATGCAAACACTTCTTAAAAATTCTTTGCCTAAATAATGACACATGCTTAAGTTTTGCATGTGCATTCAGACCAAAGTCACTGCAGGCAAAATGGATGCAGACACTTTTGAATTGTCTAGCATCTGATCTGAACCCCTGAATCTCTCTGCACACTTGCAAACTTCCTTACATTCTTACAAGTGTTTATTGGCTTGCACTAAAATGACCCTGCAGTCATTTTTCTCTTCCTGCTTTTTTTCGGAGAATTACCATGAAATCTGTCCCTTTTGAACAGTGATCTATTGTCTTAAAGGTTCATGTCTTGTAGGAGGAAAATTCCTTTGTTTAGTCTTTGGAATGCCTTCTTGACCCGTTTTTGATCTCTTCATGTGGATGCAGAACAAAGGCCCACATTATGGCCTTTTTGTAGTGTGTGGGGGTGAGCAACATCTCCCTCTCAAAGCTGCTGTGAGTCATACACTTGGTACACATGGTAAACAAACAAACAATCACGCAGTGTTTCCAAGGATAGAACTCGTTTCCATTTACACAGTTAACATCCGTTGACTGCTACGTCTGCTGAGTCCTAATTCTGGATCCAGCGCCATCACATTGGCTGAGCTGAGATGTGTGTGTTAATTCCCGTAGACATGCATCTGCTTCCAAAACAAACACTGCTGTGGGATGGTCACTATGTGCCCTTTGCCATCTTAATCCACTCTGCCTGTGCCCTCTGCTAGCAATGCGAGGCCCCTCCCACTGCGATTCAACAAAGGGGCCCTAAACACCTTTGCGTAAAGCTTGTCGTATTGCATGCCCCTGGGGGATGAAGCAAAAGTCAAGCCAAGATGGGAAGGGCCAACATGAGCTCATTGCTGCTGTTCCTGCCAACCCTCCTGCCCTCCACACACACCCAACCTTTATGCAACCCTCCCCTTCATTCCTCTGTCTCCAATATCTTCCAATGAAAACAGACAGGAGCTTAGATTTGAGTTAGATGAGGTGGTCACAGGCTTTATTCAAATGCACACTATGCTGCAGCCAGGTATTAGTGTAAAGAAACATGAATGCCAAAGTTTTTTGTCATAGCCCATTTCCACACATCTGTCCACATTTTCTCCAGACCCTCTTCTAGGAAACAGGGTAAGCCTGAGTTTTACAATCTCTTTGTCTATGGAGCAATATTTCTTGGCACTGAACTATCACATCACAACAGCAACAAGCTGAATGGAGACAGTTTTTGAGTGTGGTGTAATCTGTCTACCAAATCTTTGAGATTAAAGTTAAATGAGTAAAGGTTATACACACGTAACTACCAATCCCTCACTTACTCACACTTCCATTCAGCCCAATGAGTTCATATAATGCATGCTCTTACAGACCACATACTATGTTAAACATTAATGATTAACCATCTGACTTTCTGATAAATTCATCCTGATAGGGTGGAAACTGGCCATCTGCTGATCACACACCAGACCCGTCTGGTTACTAGGAAAGAGGAAACATTTGAACAAACCATTTATATTGGCTCACAGATAAAATTCCACGTTATAGAGTTCCTTATTAGGCAGGTGGCCACGATTCACATGAAATTGTTAAATGTGTTATGTAAACTGCAGCCGCAACTGTACAAACTGTCTGATCTCGAATTAAACAGAAGTGTGGTTGATGAAATCTCCCTTTAAGGCCAGTTCCACAAGAAAGGACTTTTTTCTGAAGAAGTCACAAGGGCATTGTGTATTTCACAGTAGAGAGCTCAGCTCATATCAAGACTATTCCAAGCACATGATTAGTCATTTTAATAATAATAAAAAATGAATTAAACAGTCAGGCTATAAATCAGTGCAATGTTACAACTAAGTACTGTGCTTAAGTAGGCATACAATTTTGAGTCACTTGTACTTTAACTGGGTGTCTTCATTTTGTGCTTCTTCTATTCCACCACTTTTCAAGTAGGAATATCACACTTTTTACTCCACTACATTTCTCTGACAACTACTTACTTTCAGAATAAGAAAAAACACATGATTCAGCGGTATATATAGTAGGTCAAATTTGCTTCACCTCGATTAATATTGAAATACGGACACATAAATGCATCAGTAATAACAATTAGATAATATAATGTAGGCCAATAATGACAGGGGACATTCTGCATGGGTACTTTTACTTTTTATACTTATGGTACATTTTGCTGAAAATACTGCTGTACTTTTACCTTTTCTTTAACTTTAGAATACAGGACTTTTCCTTGTAACCATGGATTTTTCCAGGCTATTATTACTAGTTATAAGTAAATCTTCAGAATACTTTTACCGTAGTTCCCATTTTGTGGACTACTGTACAAAGAGGGAAGTGAGTCAAAAAAACACTCATTCTAACCATAATCCTCCTCACCCTTAAACTGCAGCCTTGTCGTGAATTGTCAAAAGTCATTTCTCTAGAATACAGATACAGTATAACCTGACCACACATACACACACACACACACACACACACACTTAAATTTCCACTTTACTTTCCTCCTACATAATGTGGAAAATGTTTGCCCTTTGACCGCCAATAAAAGTGATACAGTCAGACTTCTGACAGATCACTGTGCTGTACTTTTACAGTAATAGTTCATCAACATGCCTGAATAGTATTTGTCTGTATCATGTGAAGTACTCAGGTGAGTGCGTGCTGAAAGAATCCCACTACCCATTCTCTGAAGTTTTGACAAGGTAGTCTGTCTGTGCCTTGAGGGGGTTTTGCATAAGAAGTTATCTAATATCCAGAGGAACCTGTATAAACCTTAATATTTACACTGTGCTGTAGTTCAACCTATTACAGGCGTTTGGGAACAAACTCCACCAGTTGTATGTCGACTTGTTGACTCACATTTACTAATATGTGTTTCTTTTATGCATTTACTTATAGCCAAAGTGTAACAAATATATCATCAATGTATCTTTAATCCACTAAGAGTCCAACCTTGCGCTACTACAAATCCACACTTTCAGAAGAAGTCTCTCTCTGAAGAGGTCACTGGTTGTGCATATGTCAGTTCTTCAATTCGTCATTGACGAACTTCGCTCAGTAGACGCTGTGCTGCAGCACAACAACTCTTCTTGAAACTTTTGATGGCTGACAAAAGTGAAACTGATTTTTTTAAACACAGTTCGCCCTCAGGATTGAGCTGTCATTCTGACAAAATAAAGTCATTTGATCTATAGACCCAGGACATCGCTTGATGGGACTTTATTGCTATTTTCAGCTCTAAGAGAGGGGAAAAAAACTGTGTGTCAACATGAAAGAGAGAGACAGAGAGAGAGTGAGGATGTGTGTGTCAGTGAAGGTGATTAAAAATGGAAGTGTCTCTCCCTGGTCTCCCATCTGTCATCTGATCCACTCGTGCAGCCGTCTGCACACACTGTGGCATTACCTCAGACCGGAGGAGCTTGGGTTTCTCGCAGTGGACACCAGGCAGGCCAAATGGAGTCTGTCCATTCATTGTGCAACAGCACCTCTTTCTCCACTGTACACAGCATCCCCAGATAATAATACAAACATGTGCTCAAAGAGTATTTACTGTATCTTAACAGTCATTTTATCTGGCTCTGAATAATACAGTACTCTTCTTTCTTTTTTTGTTTTTAGAAAAATGTCTCCCAAAGCACTGAGATGATTTTAGTTATTTCAAGTTTTTTACTAAAATGTAATCATGCACAGTCTGAAAATCAACATGCAGACTTAAAACTTGCTTGACACACGTACTCCTGACACAGTTATTATTCTTATATTATTGTTGAATAGTGTTGAATACCAGGTTGGTGTGTTCAGGTACTGGTGGGGGAATTATAGAGTTTTGTATCATACTAATTTAGTTTTGATAATGAATAAATAAATAAAAACAGATTACCTATCTCAAGCAAGGTGACAACTTTTAAAGTGTAAAAAATGTATTTAAAAATAGTTCAATCAGGAGAGTGAACAAATATGTATGGACACGTGCATAATAAAGAGAAATGTGAAGAGTCTTTGGCGATTAGATCCAATTGTGACTTCCCCCTGATGGAGTCTAGACACTGGCGGTTGTGGTGGTGGAAGGGTGGCTGAAGATCTGGACGTGATGAGGAGTGTGCTTCTGATGAGCTCGACCCGGACACTGAATGTGGTGAACTGGAGGTGAATGGGGTGGAGGAGGGTCGCAACGATTCGGCACTGAAACGACAGCTAAAAGCGAGAGGAGGAACAGACTGATAGGGGGGGTGAATGAAAGAGGCATAAAGGTAGTTTTCCTGATTGAACTTACGCTGAGCTTATATGGTATGCTTTGGAAAATGGCAAACATAATGTAAAGTATAACCCATTTTCTACTAATACAACAGTCATCCTTAAAAGGTCAAATCAGTTTGCACAGTTTGAGGCCAGAAAATGAAACCTGAATGCTTTGATAATTGGACAATTGATTTACTGTCCACTGACTCGCACGACTTATTCATGCTGGAGGTTTTCACTACACTGTGCCAAACCTCTACTCCTGCCTGCCAATTGTGTATGTGTGTGTGCCTGCTTGTGTGCATGCATTTGTCTGTTTTTTGATTGTGTCTGTGCTTGTTTGACTGCAAATGTTTGAATGAGTCAATAGAGGCGGCTAGGTGAACACGGGGCTTTGGCTGGCGTCACTGCCAATCTGCTCCGGTCAGGATCAGGTGCTGTGGTCCCTGTACCCTGTCAGGCTGCCTGACTGCTGCAGGGCCTATTTGCTCAGCGGATAAGGGCACGGCATGTCATGTCACCTGGTTGCCATAGTAACATTGTGGTCAGCCTTTCCTGTAAAGATTGGAATAACAGATCCATATCCTGCATCACTAACAGCCCCACAGGGTTTGGCTGAGAGGATTTACATTCTTTTCATGTGCTTGCGTTCAGTCTGTTTGTCTGTTTTCTCTTACAGCCACACAATTTGTCTGCCTGTCTTCTCTCACATTCCCTTTTTTCGCCTTCTATTCCCTTCTATTCTCCTTTTGTTTTTATATCTCTTCAGCAATTTGAATATGAATAGCCCTACCCTTGCTGTCCTGACAGAGCGTGGTGACTATAAACGCCACACAGCTTGCTGGTTATTGACCTGGTAGGTGTCCATGTGTGGCATCTGTTTCCTGTTTCAGGGCTTCACTCCAAAAATATTGCACTCCAAATATCAATATGCTGACCTTGTGTGGCTCACGCGGGGGGAAAAAAGTTAAAAGGAGCCCACAATCATGAGTTTCCTCATATGAAACTGAGGAAGCTGTTAATAAACTTCCCTATCATTAAATTCATGGCTTTGCTATTGTATTACCTTATCATTTGCAAGTACTATGATGCTAGCAAACCAAAATTAACTTCAAGGGAACTGATAACAACAGCGACTTCTTAGTAAAAAGAAGCTCCCTCTTGATAACAAAGAAAACTGAAGTGAGCCGTACTGACCACTTTATTGTAGGTACCACAGAAGTTGTGATATGTTATCATCTTTAAAGCTGCACCCTGTGCACACATTCAGTGTTTTTATACTATGGGCTTACAGTAACTTCTGAGTTGCCAGCTGTCTTCTATTAGACAAAATCATGTTGACAATATTAATCTGAAGCCAAATGCGTTTTAACAGAATGACAAATTAGTGTTTGTTTGTAACAAATTAACAGTACACCACTTACTACAGGAGAAATTCCTCATGATAGCCTCATAATGTGCCGCAGCTGCTTTTGTATATTCTGCCATGCCTGTGTCTGACCTCATACTCATAGCTAATGGAAAATTGTAGGAGTTAGTTAAGACCCTTTCCAACATGTACATTTAAACAAATGTTGCAATTCTCTGTGTGTGCATGATGTGGAAATGGGAGCCGGGAGTTATGTTTGATTATGAGACACTTCTGCAGTTTGGTCGTCATACAGTAAGTGTCATCCCACATTCCTAAGTTTCCCTAATTAGGCAAGCTGTTTGGAAAGCATTTTTGGGAACGATCATGTGATATGGGAATACCCTGAGTATTTTACTGAGTCTAATGCTCATGCGGGGGGGGGCACTTTATGGGAAAGGGGATGCTATCTAAGAAAAATATTAACTTTATTGCTCCCACATGGGAAATAAAAATCTGTCCTACTCTTTGAAATCAAGAACATTTCGTAAATAAATAATATTTGAATAGTATTGCAGTATTTCGCAACATCCAGTAAGAAAATATGTTTGTTATTTGTTAATTTGTTAAACATTTACATACATTACATTACAAACATACTGTTCTCCCCTTTTACACACTCCATTTAACAAGCAGCTGATCTGTCTGTCCTTGAGCCACTGGTCATGGTGAAACTGACCAGTAGGTGACTTCATGAGAGTGATGAGGAGTTAATACAAGAGAGTGTGACAGGAAATTATCATTTTCTTTTCTCTTTAAATCTACCTATTCATATACTGACATTCAAATTCTGGCATGGGTGTCTATGACAATAAGTATGCATTACAGATCATGTGTTTTTCCTGTGCATAACCTTAATGAAAAGGGAACAAACTTTCAAATATTAAAACTAATGAATGACAGGAAATACTGAAGAAAGGAGCTTACATGCGATGTGCAGCGGAGTGTAATGAGGCATTTCCCTGTGTCATATCTGAATTACTGGAATAAATGGTCATTTGAATGGGGCCCGTGTTATTTGGTTTCCAAATAAGGCTATCCATTTGATTTCCAGGAAGGCCATATCAGGGAAAGCAGTGTCTTAAAGTAATTTTAAACAATTAAAAAAGTTTAATTAGACTGTCTTGCTCCAGTAAAAAACAAGTTCTGTCACAACATTTCACCCCTGCTTTGTTTCTTTTCGTCAGAGCCGAGTGCTTTTGTGATGATGCAAGCCTGTAGTTTATGGGAAGCTTGTGCTTTCTGGTTACCTGATGTGTTAAGAAAAACTATACTTTTTCCAGGAAGCAGGGAGAAGGCTTCTTTGACACAGCTCACCTGAGTCAGATTAGCATAAACTTATGAGGCTGACATCTTTGATGTCCAAAGCCTCAAGTGTTTCACTCTCACTTTCCACAATTTGCCTTGCAGGTGTGAGATTATCTCGCTGTATCTCACTTTTTCTCTGTTCTCTGCCTCTCCCACCACACATACGCACACATACACACACACCCACACACACACACACACACACACACGCACACACACACACACCGTATGAGGAAGTAGCATACTTGAAAAAACTGTAGGCTACCAGATGTGGCGAAGCAAGTGCATCTGCTGTCTCTCTTTAAGTAAAAGAAATAAAGAAACCCATTCTAGCTTTGGATAACATGCTCTTACCATCAAATCAAGTATGTGCTTTAACACAATCCAATTTGAAATTCCTTATATGCATCATACATAGACGTTACTTCATTGTTTATGTATAGAATCATTACCTATGATGTATGTAAGACAAAATCAGAAATTATCCATCAGTCATCAGTAAAAAAGTATCACCAAAAACAATGAATGAATGAATGAAAAGGTGATAATACAGGAAATTAAAAATGTCTTTATAAAGGTGATGAATGTATTCTCATTATGTGTCACCGTCTGTATGTTGCTCTTTATTTAGTAATTTAGTCATGTAAAGAATCTGTGAATAATCACAAAAATCTATAATTAGTTCAATCTCTGTGAGGGGCTACTTGCTATGTGACGGTGGGTTCCTGTTCACGTCAGACCACCACAGTAAAATTTTTCAAATCTTACAGGAACTGTGAGTACTCATATTCACCTTTTCCTACCCAACAACAAAGCAATGGAATCATTCAATCTGACTGGATGCATGCTTTTACCTTTATCTGACTAAACACGACACTCGTACATTTGTGGTGAAGTCACAGAGTTTAGAGGAAACCAATCATCTGGCTGGAATGGGACTCGGGGTGTTATCTTCACCACGGCTGAAACACATGCAGGGGTCCCAGCAGTGTCACTTCCTATCACTGCCGTGGGTAAGAGGAGGGGGAAGGTTTCCTACTCTCATGGCCTGATGTCACACACCATGAAAGACAAAGAAACCTGGGGGAGGTTTCTCTGTCTTTCAGCACTGATGTTTTATTAGAAATAGCCACATGTTTAAAGGATATTTTCAACAAAGGACATAAAAGTCAACTGAAACTGATGGGGGCTTACGCACATAAATTCCAGATGAGTGAATCAGATGTTGGCTGAAGCTACATGTTCTGATTCCTGATTCATTTGTTCTTTCCAAATATGTTTTTTTCTTTTCTTGGCTGAGAAATTCATCCTTAATTGCTTTTACAAATCTCACAGCTTACTTATTGGCTGTAAATAATGCACGGCCAGTAATTCAGGCTGACTACAGTATGTGTCTCTGTTATGAGAAGTGGGGATGAGGTTTTTGAACGAATGTGACTTATCTGACGTGAGCATTTAGGGATGTGAAGTTGTGTTTCTGTTTTGCCTCTTCCAATCACAGATGTGTCAATATCCTGCATGAGTTATAGAGTGAAGTAAAACTGCAGTGGGGAGCTACAGAGCAGATTATGTGTGTGTGTGTGTGTGTGGGGGGAGGGGGCGGGCAGAAAGTGGGGCCTGCCATGCCCACACATAGATGGTGTAAGTTTTGAGAATGTGAATGACTTTTCACATTTAAAAAAGAGAACAAGCAAAAGAGAGAGAGAGAGGTTAGGAGGAGTGTTTTGCATAAAATGTGGTCGCATTTGCTTAAGGCACACAGGTTGTGACCAACATCTGAAGGGTTTCCTGCTACGCCACAGGATGAGTCACACTTCTCAGAGGCCACAATCAATTCCTTGAATTGTTACTAAGAGAGCAACTCCTCCCCTCCCCCTTCTCCTCCCTCTTCTCCGCCCATTCTTCTATCTACGGTAGTCATTTTCTCATTCATGCAAAGTGTGTCAGACAAGCTGTTCTGACAGCAGCCAACCCTTCATGGTACAAAGAAAAGAAAAGTTTTGCTGCTTTTCTGCCCCATTTCTACATCACACAGCCACTCACTCCTCCTCCTATCTGTCTAATATCTGTAACTAACTAGTATATGTGTGTACTTTTTTGTGACTATCATTTTCTTTACCTACTGATTTACCATAAAAATAGTGAGTAAAATGATTTTTTCCCACCTACATTTCCCCAACAAACTAGAGTTGATTTAAAAAGTGTTGATTAGGGGGGTCTAACATACATTTTGAGGTACTTGTAGTCAAGTAATGATTTTATGCTACTTCATTCTCCTACTCCTCTACATCTCACCTATTTCACAAAGTATAATTAACAAATAAACAACAAAAAATAAATACATTATGATGTATTAATATAGATGAATATTATATTATATATATATAATAGTATATTAGTACAACATTAAAGTGATACATACATTAATGCATCAACAATTATAATCCAATAATATTCATTTTTCTAAAATGCGACACTGCATAATGTGTACTTTCCTTTTTGGTACTTTAAGTATGGATTGATGCTAATATATATATAAACATGTATGCTCTCATGAACATGCTGTAATGATGTCAGATTACAGTGAGATAGATAACATCACATAAAGACGCCCAGTTCATTGGAAAAACCTTCAGAAAAGCAAGGCTAACAACAATAATTTCACAAGAAATCATTAAAGTGCAGCACATTCCATTTGACCAAAATCACTCCCTTTCATCGGAATGGAAGTGATGCATGGTAGGTTTGTTATAACACAATTGTCCATTTCCAGTTCATTACTGCCACACCAACACTGAGTGACCATTGTGGAATATTTTAGCTGTCTTTCATCACATCAACTGAAAGGATGATCCACTTCCCCTCTCTGCCCATGGAGTCAAAAAGTTCCAAAAATGCACCGTTAACTTCACACAACCACACACGCATGCAACACATGTGTGCATCATTGATAATGAACTTTCCAGTAAGCTCCAGTAAGCTAAGAGTTCACAACCCCGCCTTGCAGCTGTGTTTCTCAGTGAACCGTTCACTGTTGGTTGGCAAGATGTCACATTAACGTCTTCAAACATTTGCACCTGTGCTATCAGTCACACTCATTATTTTCATACTTAATACGCAGAGCTATTTCAGCACTTCCTCTCACATGAAAATTGAGCAAGTGCATTTCTTGTTAGAGGCATTTTGCAACAGTGTACTGTACATTATAGCGTCTTATGCCGGGATACACTGCAAATAGACTATGTAGCAATGTTTTTTTTCCTGTTTCGACCAATGTTGCATTTATTACATTAGTTCCAGTCTTTCTATAGTTGCACTTCCCACATGGACATTCATTACGGCCTGGGGTTATCTAAGTGGACGAGATATAAGAGACCATGACTTGCTAAGAACATTTAGGTAGGAGAAAATAAAATTAAACATTTTTTTGAGATAGTGTGTATCCAGGCAGGATGTGCGTCTATGAGTGTGTGTGAGTGTGCAGATGGTGGGAATAGTGATCCATCCCTGTTTACAGTCACTGTGTGTACTTTATGACTCAGCCTGCAGGAAGAGAGTCTAATAATCGCCTTTATTCATTCAAAGGTTTTATGAGATATCTTGTTGCGCTTCTTTGCCTCAGACTTTTCCTCAGACTGTGATAAACAATCACTTGACCAATTACAGTCACAGACCCATTTGAATCCTTGATAACAGTGTCCTCAGGGAGATTTTTATTAAGTATACCTCACACTCAATCCACGCTGGTGTTTTCTGTAAGTTGATTCCCAAGCTGATGGATGTTATTGTGGTAAATACACTGTGAAAAGTGGTTTTGTTTGTCTAAGGAACAGGAAGACTACTTTATTCTTGTGACATACTGGTAAATCAGCTGGAACAACCACCGACACCACAGCACAAACCAGCAGCAAGACGGGGAACACTGTTGAACACTGCATGAGTGCAGAAAATGATCCTTGCACTGAAAAAGATGACATAAACAAGAGAGGGATAGAGAGGGAAAGACGATGTGTTAAATCCAAGTTTCCACCTCCTCCAAATCTCCATATTTTAAACATATGAGTCATCCCAGTGAGAATCAGTCTGTCTGCGTGTATCCTGTCCTCTTCTGACCTGTGAGCTCATTTTTCTAAAGTGCATGTTTACTTACCATGACAGCCGCGGAAATAGCATTCAGCAAAGTTTAAATATTCAACACATACTGCTGAAGTTCCATCCGTACTTTTCGTTTTCTCTGTTTGCTACTAAACATTTTGGACCTTTGTCGTGTAGGAGCTTGCTTTTTCCAGTGCTGTGAGTGAGCCCAGTTCTTCTGCTACTTTTGCTGTTTTCCAACAGAAGTCACGTGTTCACATCTGAACTTTTCCTTTCCTTTATTAATGCACATTACACCACTTGAAATGTACATACTCTCAGCCCTACGCTCGGCCTTTAATAGTGAGAAGTAATATACCTCAATCCTATATGGTTACTTTAATATGAGGCCAACTTCCCCCTCCAGAGCAGACCAAATTCTTGAAAGCTTATTCATCGAGGCCCTAAAATTGTTTCACAGAAATCTTGGTCCAATGCACAGTCAAGCTGCAAATATCTCATTCCACCTCAGCCACACGGTCTGTGTACGGGTATCTGGTGGTGCACAGCCCACTGGAGAAAAACAAAGCCAGTGATCATTTGAAAAATCTGGCTAAGAAGCGTTAGTCTCTGCCAGAGACTTTTCAGTTGATCAAATGACGAGACCTGCACCTGGCCAGCTGCAATGTTTAATTATGCCATCGCATTCAAATGAGGCTCAGTTCTTACTAAAGGGCCTCACATAGCCAGTGGCATAAGAATACTCCCTGCCCATTACACCTCCTAACTGAACCTACACTGACACCTGGCAAGACTAATCCTGGAGTCTGCGTTGTGTTTATGTCGAACTGAGCATTTGCCTGTTGCAGCAAATATGAAATTAGTTGGAAGAGTGGCGTTTTTTCACCCTTCAATCATTCAGGTTCATTCTATCGTTTATAGATGAACAAAGTGAAAATCAAAAGCTTCCCTTTTACTTCCACTCAAAGTTAAACAAGTTCTGAGATAATCTTGTACACATAACTGTCTTTCCCAAGCTATTATTACTTCCCTTTTCTCTCATCATATTTTACAGGACAGCCACAAAAAGTGCTGCAGACTGGGTGTTTGTACTGGATAGCACCGTTCTTAATAAATCCGTGCCACAGTGGTGTATAAAATTCCCATTTGCTTGACCCAGCACACCAGGCATCAATGTTCAAAGCAGCTCAAATCAAGCATCTCCTTGTAAAGCTTAATTGGAAACAGAACCTGTTCACTATGTCAGCATGCTTCACACTGAATTAAACATGCAGTATATGCGTGTCTTTAAATTCATGTGAGAAGAAAATATACCCTTATGTGCTGCTAAACTGTAATGCTATAAATCTCTACTCCAGCTGCACTTTCCATAAACATCAAAGTAATTTCTTCTTGAGACTCAAAAATGCAGATAAGACTCTCAAAGGAAAAACAGAGACTGGAGCACACTGATTGATTTGCAAACAAACTAACATTTCGACACTACTGTGTCTTCATCAGAGTCAAAAAGGACAAAGACACAAGGCAAACAACATATATCTTCAACCTAGAACAGGTGTGCAATGGTCATTGGATAATTGGTTGAACAGGATTTCAAATATATTGGATAATGAATCCCAGAGAGGAAGTGGCCATAGTCAGTGTCCAAGTGCCACATCCCATTCATTAACGCCAAATCAGAGACAAAAGCACACAGACACATCCTAGAGTTACAGAGATAAAAATTGTAGAGAATACAAGTCCTGCATCAAGTACAACAAATTAGAGAAAACAAGACAAGTTCAGTTTTTCATTTAAGCCAAAGGGCTCCACTGTGTTGAGAAGATAAAACTCCCTTTTACACACATGCACAGACACAAAAACACAGAGCAAGTGTTTGCAGCATAACATTCATGAACTTTTTTTCCCCTTATTGATGTCAAAAAAATTTACTGAACACCCTTTTCATAGTAATGGAAAGCACCAGGATTGAAGCACATTTATAGTGGGGTTTTCCCATCAAGGAAAAGAGCAAAAAGACTAAAACGTCCAGTGGGCCCATAATAGTGACCCTTATTATCATGGCAGTGACATTTGGGGTTGGGGTTTGTTGTGTTGTGAGAGTCAGCGTGCAGCGGAACGTGCTCTGGAGTTGGTGTGTGCACTGCTGGGACACAGCGAACAGTATTCAGTATCAGATTGTTCCCTGCTCGCTGTGCTGCGTTTCCATGGAAGTGGCAAGAGCTGTTTCTGGAGCACTCTCTGTGCTGTGCGGTTTCCTGTGACGTGAGAGATCTGAATGTCTTTAGCGGACATCTCCATGGCAGCCGCTTGTTTTTCCTGGGACACCTTTCATGTGCTGACAAGAAAACATTGTTGATTTTCTAACAAGGATTAGAAATACAACACCAGTACATTTTTTTCTTGTCTCTTTTGATATGAAACCAGGGGGATTTATCTGTGGACGCCTCTGTTGTGACTTGTGCTTAACCAAAGCGGGGGATTGTAAAAAAAAAAAGGTTTGAGGAAAATCATCATGACTACTTTTCAAAATAATTCCCACAGTTCTGCAGAAAGCCCCACAAGTCCAAGTATGTGTGTTCCCAAGGCTCATTATCACTTCTGAGTTGCGAGTGAGGACCTACCATGACAAAGACATATCAAGGGAAGAGATAAGCACCCTTCCTCAAAAAAAAACTGCATACAGAGGTCAAATCCAACAGGGAGTCGGAGCCCGAAGCCCACGCACTGCAGGAGTCCAGATGCTGAGCACTTTTCAAATGCAGACTAAATCAGGATACACAAATGTTTTTTTTAACAATATAGTCTTTCTTGAACGGACTACAGTGCAACACTGCTCAGTAACTAAATAAAGCTCTGAACTGGGAATGATTTAACGGATGTCCACAGCATCCATTGTTGCTTTTGACTTCCTCTCTGTTTCCACGTTTTGTTACATTTTCTTTCTTATGCACAATAACTGGTAAAAAAAAATCATATCTTGCTGGGCCAGTGGTCTATGTTTATTATTATTATTTGCATGTTTACCTAGATTGGATATTTTGCGACACATACAGTGCACACACAGTAATCACAATGTCATTTATATGTTGCATTAACGTTCCTTCTCTCTTCTCCTTTTATAAGATTTTATATTTTTATATTTTACTGTGGCCACTGAAAATTCTCAATTCTGATTGGTTGGAAGGTGTGGATTCACTTTCAGTTACCAGAGAGTATAACCAGACACCTGTGACGCAGGTGTTTGTTTGCAGTTCAAAATTGATGCACAAGCATTAAACTAATATAGCTTCTCAATATAGCTTCTCAGTGAGACTATTTATTCATTGCAAGACTATTTTTTAATACTACAAGTCCAGATATAACATACATATACTGTATATCAGTGGTGGAAAATAAACAAGTAAATTTACTCATGTACTGCACTTAAGTAAAATTTTGAGGTACTTGTAGTTTACTTGAATAATTCCATGTTATGCCACTTTATACTTCTATTCCACTATATTGTACTTTTTACTCCACTACGTTTATTTGACAGCTTTAGTTACTTGTTACTTTGCAGATTCAGATTATTAATACAAAATACAACCAACAAATAAATGTATGTATTTTTATAGATTAAGCTGCATTATAAAAAGTAATTAAAATTAGCCCCACCTTTAGCAGCTGCAGCATTAAAATGATGCTTACACCTTTATGCATCTATAATTGTATTCTATTAATATTACATACATTATTGTGAAATGACAGATCGGAGTACTTTTTCCTCCACTGCTGTCATGTCTGTCATATTAAAATTATGTACTATAAATATGTGGTGTCATATGCTGTATGAAATGTATATGAAAGTATTCATTGACATTGTATGTTCATATACACAATAATAATCTGTACATTTTTGCAACAATTATGACTCTAGATTTTGTGTAATTTTTTTTTTTGGTTTGTTTGTTTGCCAGTGATCCAGTAATCGGCCGCACTCTTTGCTGACTCACCATCCTGGCACTCCTCGAGGGCATTCAGGGTCATTTCTGGTCACCTGATGACCTCTGTTACAGGAAAGACCTGTTCATGTCATCTGACTGAGCTCTGGTTTCAGCTCTTTGTTCTCTTATCGTAAAGTTCGGGCCTAATGTGCACACATACAGTGTAAACATGTAGTCATGTACACATACGCACATACTGACAAGTCCTCTCTTTATCGTTCTCTCTTTCACACACACACACACACACACACAAAGTTGTCTTTGTGTACCAAGTAAGTGGCTTGATATATTGAATGGCTCAACTGTGCGTCAAATGATTAGACAGTTTCCAGTAAAGCTTCTGCTCCCGGCTTATGATCCACACATGATCCACAAATGTGGCTTTGGGTCATTTTTCGTGGAACAGAAGGAAAAACATGCAAACAAGAAAGAGAGTTTGGTGAGAAATCATGTTAGGGAGGGGAAAAACATCAACACCTTTACAAGTGCTGTTATAATTTGATGACATAAATCCTGAGTTTACGTGCAGATTCTTTTCTTGTCTATGTACCATTCTGACGCAGCAGAGATATCCCTTCTGTCCTGAGTTATTGTCATTTAAATGCACAAACCTACAAACCCCATTTAAAAATCTGGTGTTTACATAAGTGTTTACATAAATGCCAGTTTATTTGGCTGAAATTTGTGTTATCTGGTTTCTCTTAATCCCTCAACCTGATTACTTTTTTTTTTGATTGACACTTACAGTTGAGACCATAAACTTAATGATCACTCACTTTTATCTTAAAGTATGAGAGTCAGATAGTTTTAACGGGAACACTCCACTGATATTGGACAATCATTCACATACTCATTATTGTCACTTACAAAGAATTATATAAAGTATAGTTCACCTGATAAGAACCTAATTATGCAAGAGGTGAAAAGTTCTGTTTTTATACCCTCTCACTGACATGACACACAGCTGTCACTTTAATGGTGGTGGCTTTATGACCTGCCATATACAGAGATAGTGTTTACTCTGAGTATGCAGGTGTCCAGTCTAACCTCCAGATATGGCGTATGGTTGGCATGAAAGCCTGGAGGCATCTGCCACATGGACACAAGGATTTGCAGCTCATCCCTTGCTCTTTGGAATAATACTTTTTCTCTGTAGGCTGATTGAGGTCAGGAAAGCTACAGCAGGCAAACGAGACAAAAGAGTGCTGAGTGTTTGGTTGGTAATTTTGTGTACTGATGAACTGTTTGTTTATGGTGTTGGGATTGTTGAGTCTGTGCTTCTTTGTGGGAATTTAGTAGTTTTTGTTTGTTTGCATGGTGTTTTATTGGTTATGTGTTAGTTTTATTATAATTAATCTCTTAGCACTGTAATTTGCACATTATTAGTAGTCTCCGCCCAGGGACTACAGATGAAAATTAGCTTTTTGCTATATCTGGTACAATATATGTATTGTGCATTGTCCCTGTTAAATAAAGAAAGAAAGAAAGAAAGAAAAGACATGAGTTGCAATTACTATAGCCAAGTGCAAATCAGACGTAAACTGGTGTTATTCTATATTGCTGTTATTGTCAACAAATCCTGTGAAGTTGGTGAGGAGGCTCAGGCAGAGATCTGTTCAGCCCTGACCAAAGAACAACAGCCAGCAACCACCCCTGAAATACCCTCCCACCACTAATTAGGGTGAACTAAACTAGTGATTTCCAACCAGGGGTACTTGTACAAAAAGGGGTACTTCTGCAGTTACCAGGGGGTACGTGGAAAATTGTGAAGCTCAGTTAATTTGGAAAAATAGAAATTGAATAGAAATTAATATATATCAAATTGTGTTTAGTAAATTAACACACAAGTAAGATTACAAGTTTGTGTGATATTGATCTTTATAGTTATTGTCACAATAACAATGGCAGTCTGACTGCACAGTCATGCCTCAGTTTTCTAACAACCAGTCAATTGTAAGCTGATTAAGACTACAGAAAGACTAAATGGAAAAAGACTGTAAATGGTTGAAACAAGCAGTTTCTGTCACTCTAAATGGCAGTGGTACAACTGCAAACTTGGCCATAACTACTAAAAAATACCATTGAACAATACCATAAAGCTATCCCTTCTATCAAACACATATACACACTCTATTTGGCCAAATTAATATACACATATATGCAATCCACTTCATACAACAATAAACAATATATGACAGATATCTGTGACAGAAACGGAAATATTAGCAGTGCTTAGCGTACCGTCAAACAATAGACAGCCAGCATGCCTGCTTGAGGTAGTGGCCCCACTGCTAATTTATGTTTCATGCATTTTATAGGACTAACCTCCATGTCTGCCAAGAACTGCAGACCTACGAATCCTCCTATGTTGCACACACACGAACATTAATACACACATAGCATGATCCCATGAAAAGACCAAAATCAACAATAGGTTAGTCCATCTCGCAGTACTTTCTGACTTCCCAAGCCCACTAGTTTCTACTGAAGGTGTAAATCCTCAGGCCTTATCTCAAAATAAAGTACAGAGCTCATGTTCATCATAGCGCAGGAACATATCTCTCAGTGCAAGAGTGAGGCTCATGAATGTGTTTTTAATAGTTTTTAGATAACCATGGAGCTCTATGGCACAGAGGAATACTTGTTAGTCGTCTAAATTCAATGTAGGTTTTGCTCTTTTCATGGGATTTGAGAACAATAGGAATAATACAGAACAACACCACACTTATACTTTTCTCAATACTGGCAATACTGACTGTAATGGCTTTGCAAATGCAGCATACTATCTCAACACACTTATCAGCACAACGCATTTATACACACAAAAGTGACACAGTGTAGATACTGTATCTATCTGATAATCTATTATGTGCCATAAGATAGCATCTATAAAAGTCAAACTCAAATTTCTGAGGAACTACTTGTCATGCCCCGTGTGATGATTGTTGTCAGCTGTTGCTTTCTGTTTAATTCGATATGCCACAGCCAGACAGACAGCTGCAGGAGTGTTAAATTCTCCATCATGGTGGAGTGAGTTGTGTTGTAGGTAGAGACAGACCTTATCTTTAGACAGCATGAGATCTAAGAGTATTTGTCTGGTGAGAAACTTGATTGATACCCACAAAAAGTTAGAATTAAAAAAGTGAATTCCCTGGAATATTGGTGGAAGTACTTCTGGGGAAAGGTGCTTGGCTACTCTTGCAAAACTACATGGTTTCACAAGAAGAAGGAAGTTCCTATATTTCTTTCTTTTCCATTCAATATGCAAAACTGCTGAGTTTTCTGTCACTGTTATATCTTGGGCACAAATGTTACTCACTGAAGAATGAGAACAAAAAGCAAAACGTCATTCCTCTCTTTAAACATTAAAGAAGTACTGTTTAAAAAACAAACCCCATTTGTGGTCAATGTGAGCAGCATGTACCCTGAACTTTTACTGCATAGATCTCTACACACAGTTCATATACAGTTCAAATACAAATACTGCATTATTTGGTTGCCATGGCGATGACAACCTGTGCTGCACAAGGAATGGGGAGAGTATTAACGTAAGCGTGCCGCATTTACCCGTCACATCACAGTGCAACCCAGATCAGGCTTCCTGACGTGACAGAGACGCACCCTGTTCCAATAAAAGACTCTCCTACACACACACACACACACACACACACAGTGACGTGTGTACAAGACAACAATGCGTAGATCATTTTTAGAACAACTTTTGAACTTCTTTTGTCAAACAAACACGGTTGTCAGCCAAAAACAGCATGTGTATTAAAATAAAATGTCTCGGAAGAAAACTATGGTTTTATAATTCTAACGGCTAGTTTTCCCAACAGCTTTCCCAACAAAGATTATTATTTTGAATGTATGATAACCAAAGATAGAACAAATGTCGATTGTTTGAAGTGTTTTCCACTCAAATAAGATGATCAGGAAATGAGTCACGGTATCACCAGAGCGCTGCACGGCAACAAGCTTGTTAAAGACCTTGTACACTATCTGCTCAGTGTCATTTGATAGCTGATTACATTTTTTGTGCAGCTTGTAATACCGTGCCGTGTATGGATGCCCTGTGTTTCCCCATACTGTAACTAATGAAGGCTGTGTTTGCACAGTGTATTGAAGTGTCTTGTGCAGTAACCATCCACCAGAAATACGTCATTTCGCTCTGGGCCAGCCTACAGTACACGAGGCTGCATTTTGCAGCAGTGACTCAGAGGGTGTTTCCCGGCAGTGCAGGAGGACTGTTAGGGATTTCTCTTCAGCTGACATTGTTTACATTTATTACCTGCTTGAGAATTACAGTCATTCCAACTGTAACTTGGTTTCTGGAAATGCAGAAAAGAAAGGAAAACTATCAATGCTTTACCTGAACTACCAGTATTTCAGTAACTTCATGACTTCTATTAAATGAAAGCAGAACAAACAGCCTTATCTGGTCACACACCACCACTCTTTTTCCAATTCATTTTCTAGCATGATTAATTGTTTGTACCCAGTGTAAATCTACAATGTGTTGAATCTCACTTGCCAACTATTGTTAGCTCTACTGCGTAGGTGTGTGGAACCACACACTAATTGTGGCTCTTGTGTGAGTCAAAGTAGCATTTTAGCTACAAGCCCGTTTTCAAATGTGACAAATTATGTAACATGGATCAAGTTACCAAGGAACCGTAAATATTTCAAAGTGGTCTGTTGGTACTTGGCTGGCTGGTTTCCAGTAAAACTGTAGGCAGGTTTTCACACTACAATAGCACCTATAGTAGGAGTAACACTTTGATGACTCAAAGCATTTCTACATGATTCCATCCTCAACTGACAACTTATGTAAAAGCACTAAATTACCACTTCTGGAAAAGTAACACTGTACCAATAACAATGTACACTAAGTGGCCACTTTATTAGGTATATGCTGTACAGGCTGTAAAGCCCCCTGAGGCAAATTTGTGATCTGTGATATTGGGCTATAGAAATAAAATTGATTTGACTAGGTACACCTGTAAAATCTAATGCAATCCAATACAACAGCTCAGCCAACTTCACCATACCTTTAATAATGATCAGTTTTGATTGAAACCATCAGAGAGGCATTAATCTAACTATATGTTTATTATTGAGGTTGTAGTTTGCAGTGGTGTTGAACAGGACTGCATTATATTAACAAGTGTTTCCAATGTTTTGCCCACCACATTTACATTAACATGATGGGGGAAGACTATTAGAAACATGAAAACTAACTATGACCTCAGTAATACACATATAGTTGAATTAACACCTGTTGGAAAGTTTGAACAAAACTGACCATTATAAGCTTTAGAAAGTAAGGTGTACCTAATAAAGTGGCAAGGGAGTGTATATTACACTCATTGTGTATAAGACATACAGTAATGGCTTCCAGTTGTCAGTGTGGTGCAGCTATACCATAGTTACTAAAAGAAGCTATAATCCAAAGTTTATTAAAGTAAAGTAACACATGGAAAATGGGTCTAGTGGAACTTCTTGCACAATCCTAATGTGTTTGTGTCTTTTGAGTATTGCTTCCTTAAATCTGGGATCTGTGAAATATGCTAAAATAGCCAGGGTCATTTTGCCAGAAGTGCTCATGCACAATCCCGTCAGTGGTAATGGTCTAATTTTGTAGCATTCCCTCATAATCCTGCTTCATCTGGTTTTTCTCCTCCTGCTTAGAAACCCCCCTCCTGAAGCGAAGCAGAGCAGGGATATAACAGTCTGCACAGAGAGCTGCTGAAGTGTCAGATTCAGGTTCTAAGAATACTGCTAAGATAGAGGAGCAGATTTATAGTATTATAGCCAGGCAGCAGAGCAGAGCACAGGGGAGTGGAGTACTAACAGTAAGCCTGGAGGCCTGGGGGAAGAACAGGAGGAGCATGCCCGTAGAAGAGTCTCGGAGGGTGGGACTTGCGGGCCATGTTGACTCACTGCTACTCCCTGGTTGGCTCTGATATCTGGCATCTGGAGCTCATTGACAATGACTCCATGGCAACCAGCAGTTGTGGAATTGTAAACAGACTGAAAGACTGGAAAGACGAGCAGGAATCAGGCTTTCACTGTTTCTCCACCACACGCTCAAGAGCTCCAACGAGCTCAGCTTACTGAATACGCATGTGCTGAGGTCAAAGGGGGCAAATGAGGCGAAATGGACAGATAAAGCCCTTCCCTCTTTGCATAGTATGAGTATAATATGCAACTTTCTGCAGCATTCAGGAGTAAGTGAGGCTGTTTCTCAGATGTTTAGTATGAAGAGTTATTTTTGCCACTGTAAAAAGTCAATACTGCGTAATGATAATAAATGCTTAAATTAGTTTAATTGATTGTACATTACACATTTGCTCAAGTTCTTGTGAGATGACCAAAAATATTTATATTGATCTGAAAATCCAAATCTGAGAATAATATTTGAGAAGAAACCTGAATAATAATAATAATAATAAGAAGAAGAAGAATAAACTTTATTCATATAGCATTTTTCTTTACAAGGTTACAAAGGGCTTTACAGTAAAAAAAAAAAAATTTTAAACGTCAAATGGCAAGAGAATGATCAAACCACATATTAAATATTCATAAACACTTCTAAAATAAAGTTTTAAGAGGATTTAAGGGATTTAAAAGATGCTAATGATGTAGCCTATTGAACAGTCTCAATGGTTTGGTGTTAAAAGATCATATGTCCTGTTTTCTCTATTGCAGCAAATGGCTTTATTTTGTTAGATGTAACTGGATTTCACTGTGTGATCTGAAGTTAGCTTCTGTTTCCTCATTTTTTGCATAATCAATACTTGGGAAAAATTGAAAGAATCACTGGGCAACATATATAGCAGTAGTTCCCTGGGGAACTACCATTTTAAATTTTCTCAGTAGTTCCACTGTTCCCAGAACCACCAGTAACCCCATATAAAACCATATCAGTTCCAGTCTGAGTGGCACTTTGAGTAAGAAACTGTGGGGCTTGAATTCAGTGTGCTAAGTCAAAAACCTTCTTACTTACAAGATCATTCTTGCTGCTGATGATCAGACATTAGCTCTACCGCATGCTAATGCTAGAAATGCACAAGACAACTTGTGACACTAGTAAACTTAGTCCATGTAAAATATGGTTCTTAAATTCTCTCAGTTACTGGAATTGTTCTAAAAGTTAACGAGCATTTCCAAAGTGAAAATGACATGCAAGAACAGTAAGAAAAGTGCAGGTGTAATGGCTGAATTCCATTTAGCTGCTCCAGTTTCACGGTCCTGGTACATGCTAGCTCACTGTCATGGCTTACATGGGCGACTGAATAGAAAGGAGCCATTGTTAATGTTATTAGTAACACCTGTCTGCCATGGAAAAAGGCTGATTAGCTAAACTAGGTTAGATAGGGAGCTACACTTTGTAAGCCCTCACACACATCTTGGTCAACCAAAACAGGTGTTTTCACTTAGCCTGCCTGATTAGACTTCCTCTCAGGACCATGCGGGAGTGTGCAGACTTCCCTTATGATTAACATCTCTCCGGCTCTGCTATTAATTTTGTTGCACTTGTTAATAAAGGACAACGTAAATGTTTATAATGTGTATTAGTACATGTAGTTTGGTGACTTCATGTCATTAGCAGCAACGCTATTCTCAACTTTAACTTAAAGCACCTGAGTCAGAATAACTGATATCACCTGTGTGTACAGGGCCTTGTGCTATATCAGGAGCAGTACCCTAATTTTGGCCTCCCTTGTGTTTTTATGTCTTTTGGCATGGAATAATTTCTTCCATTTAGTTTTTTAAACCCTAAAAAGACTCAACAGCTCCCATGAGTCTTTCATATGACTCAGGCATCCTGTCAAAACCTCATGGGAGCAGCTGTTAAATGCAAAACAGATGCTAGCCCAGCATTGCAAAAACCTACATCCATGTACATTTGACAATCTTATATATAGAATCAAAATGTAGCTGGAATTGTTTTGAATATAAATGGATTATCTGTCTATGCAAAACAATCTGGACACTGAAAGTCACGCCTCTCTTTGGGCTATTTTTAACCGTGCTTTCTCAGGAATACATGGTCAGTGTCCATTCAGTTCAGCCGTCCTTTGAGCCCCATCACTTTATTGACCATTCATTCCATTGGAAAAAGTACTTAAATAGAATTACAAATATATCTAAGTGAGATAATCTTACGTCAGAGATTGAAAACCTAGTGGGGAAAAAAAGGCTTAAATCTGCAAGTTTTTACTAGATTAAAGGTCTCACAGTATTTTGTAGTGTAATCTTATACACAACTGCCAGATGTTTTTGCTTGATACCAGCAAATTTCATCAGAGTATTTATCTTGTAAGGGGACTTTTTCCTCATTACTACAGTTTTAATGTTTGACACATCCCACAGCCACATTCAAAATAATTTTTATTACTAGAAAATTTTAAATTAAGCATAAATGAATTACAGCAGACATGACACTACTCACTTTTCACAAGTAGAGTTAAATTTGAGTTGACTTTATCTCTTTGTTTTCCTTCTGTGGAAGCAACATGTCAAACTGGAAATACTATAAATAAGTCAAGTCCTCAAAATCCCACGTCTTACTTGTGATATAACTGAGAGGCTGACGTGAATGGATTTTCCCAGTCAGCATATTGTATTTATTGTTTAACTCCAGCATGACATTAGGCACTTCATTGTGTTATAATAAGTCAGTTTCTAATTTCTAATTTCTATACAGCCAAGGTCTCATTTTTACTACTACTATTATAATTTGAAAAGTGATTTAAAAATAAAATACCAAGCCAATATAGAGGTCATATTTTAAATGTGTCTGAATAAAAAGGATGCACAATTAACAAGAATTGCTGTCTCCTCCTGTCAAGCCAGATAGGGCAGTATTATAAATAATGATATCCAGAAACACTCTTTCAGGTTACACAAAGCACAAAAAATGTATTTTGACAAAAACCTTTTATTTTTGACACATTCAAATGTTATAAAGTTACCTAAATGACATAATACTTTCTATATTTTAAGCACAATTAAAATCACATAAACACTACTGTATTAAAAATAAACAGTCTTTAAATAAGTGTTCCTCAGAAAATGGAAAAAGTTTGAACTAGAAACGTCATCCTTCCACCTTTATCAGCTCTGTTTTGTGTAAACTGTGTGATAGGTTTGGGTACAGCTGCGGAGGGAGCACATATGGGTACTTCCTCAGAAAAACCTGATGTGGGAGCTGTAATGGTTTCACATGGTTGCCTTAGATGCAGTGACTGGCTGGGGGTGTAGCTATAATGACAAATTCGTGGCTTGTGTAAGCAGTGCTCTGACTCTTCTGTGCTTGTTCTCTAGAATCACATGACCAGAGACTACCAGAGAATTTCTCCTGAGCGATGCACCAAGCCTGCTTGCTTTTAATAGTCCTCCACTGAAGGTCAGACTGGTTTCAGCTGGCGATCAGACCTTAAAGGTGGAATGCCTTTGAAAGGTTATTGATACTTTTCATTAAATACCTGATAAAGTATCTCACAACACTAGTAGAGCTGAGATCACTGAACCACTCAAAAGGATCAAACAAATAAAACACTTAGCAAATAATATACTGTAGAATCGTGCACATGTGTTTTCTTGTGCTTCCACGTCCATCTGCATTTCCTTCCCTCTTGTATTGTGTACACACGACAAACAAAGAAGGGTTGTGTGAGAGATTTTTTTATGCTCAGCAGTTTTGCAGCAGCCTGCACTTATTTGGTATTACTGCACACAAAAGGGAGGATTCAATACTCCCAGCCTCATTCTGCACTCACCTCCTTAAAAAGAATTCAGTCAGAAGAGTGATTCATAACATTTCCCAAATTCTCTTATTGTTTAACTCTCAGTAATCTAAGGATTGTAAAGGCCTTTTTGGTGTGTTGGGAGGTATTTTATGTTTTACAAGGAAAGCTAAGAATTTCCAAAAAAAAGCCGCTGGATGTGTGTATAAGAACCATGTTGGTTTGCTATCAAGACATTACTGAGGAAAAAAAGACTGAGCCCCATTGGCTGAGAGGATACGGTAAAGTGCTGTGAAAGCATGTAGCAGGAGCTTGTTCCTGTAATTATGTTGGATATGGAGGTTATTGCAGATTCCCGTTCATCCATCATTTTAACAGTTTGCAGTAAATGTGCATGCGTTCCTGGCTGTGGTCTCTCCTGCTGTAATGTTACATGTACAGTGTAGACATGAGGGACATCTGGGATAGTGGTTAATTAATAAGTGAATTGTAGAAATCATTTTTTTGTGGAATGTCTGTGTGCCCTCATTGTTTGGGGCCCAACACTGATACACGTGTGCAAAAATCTTTCCAACTTTTGTCTGTCAAATAAATGTTTTTTTCTTTTCTTCTGACCTCATTAAATCCCAATGTGTAGAAAAGTATCTAAATGGGCTTGTACATTTGACAAAGGTGACAAATTACAGAAATGACCCTAAAGCATTGATAGTACACCAAATAAGGAAATATTTCATGTTTTGTATCTAGGCATGGACAAACATATATTCATTTTGTTTGCCAAAAAGTCATACACACAGACAAAAAAAAAATGCATACTATGTTATGCTACATAATGACTGCAGAGAGGCCAAACTGCCTGTTAAGACCTCTTGTGAACAAGGTGCAATAACAGAGATACGTATTTGGTATTTGGGAAGGATTGTGTTGCATAGAAAGAACTGTCGACACAGATATAGCTCATATACAAATCCACTGTATTTGACCTTGTTTTACCACTGGGGTCTCTGAGACCCTAAACAGAAGTAATGCGTCATTTTCTGCAGTAATTCATGAAGTATCAAGCTGTTAAAACAATTTATTTAATATATTTTTTGAGATGTTAAAGAGACCCCGGGGACACCAAACACAACATTATTGTTTAATAAACTTCCAAACAAAATCATTTCATTTTAGAACATTTGACAAAGAAATGTTTTGGTGAGTTTATTTAGATTTCACTGAGACTACAAAAGTAAAGCACTCACACGCTCACACACATACAGATGAATACCAGACGGTTTTTACGAAGGAAGAGGGCCATGGAGCACAGGATGTGTTGTTCTAAAAATAATCCTAACAATAACTCACAGAAGAAAGCTGATGTAATTCATAGTGAAGCCAGTTGGAGGAGAATTGACATGTTTCCTTATTAGAGGCTTTGTCTGCTTTCACTGCTGAAGTCAGACTGTCTCAGTATGCAGGTGAACAGACAGCATTTCACACATGCTGCTGGTAAACTTAAGAACATGTTGTTCCAGAGAGTTGGCAGCTTGATTACTGGATAAGCGAACAGTAAATACATACACATGCACATATGTTGATGTTTTTGGGGATTTTTTTACCTGAGCAGTGTATTTGTGTACAGGGCGTGGGGACATTTCTAAGAAGTTGGATACTTGCCATTCATGTTATAAGCAAACTGCTGCATCATTATGTATGTGCATGTGAGAGCATGTTAGGTCACGCTAACACCTACAGAGAATCCGGTGAGTCACAGCAGAATAAAGGACTCAGCTCGCACTTCTCTAGAAGACTGGATTGGTGTTTTACAGTTCAGGTGTATTTTGTCTAAAGCAGCTGCTCTTTGATAGAGGAAGGAGTTATCAGCTCAGAAACTAAGAATGAGACGTTATTTTGCTCTGTTTAAAGCTGAAACTAAGCTTGTGGTGTCTTCTAGGAAACTAATCTTTATGAAAAGAATCTTTAAAGGGTTTGATATCTGATGAATTGAAAACACATTGAGATATGTTTGCATTTAGTGTCTAATCTCTAAAAATGCAGTCACATAGAGCAGTGATTTCCCATCTGAGGTCAAGATTGAAGACACTTTAAGAGGAAATCATGAAAAACAGTGAACTTGTGGCCTGAACTCTGTAGCAAGTTCACAAAACCAAATGTGATGTTACCCAGACTTAACTTAAAAGATCCATGCATATAGTATGTGTAATTTGTTTGAGAAAAAACCCTCTCTATTTGTCGGTTTACTCTTCCTGTGGAAATAAAGTTTTAGTCATCATAAAAGAAATCAAACACTGAGATCTCATGTCATAGAAAAATAGTGCTCTTTATTATAAATTAATGAAATGTTCATACTAATATAAATAAGTGCAAAGTTGTATCAGTTTGCTTGCTTCGTCAAACTTCTCAAATATCTTCAAGCATCCACAGCCAGCGGTTTGGCTGGCAAAAATACATCTTTATAAAAGACAGCACAAATACAGATTAACCATTTCATTTTCACTCATGTAAACTCATGAAAATAAGATACATTTTGACTCTTCACCTTATTATTAGGAAAAGACAAACACCATGTTTAATACATTCATTTGCGAGCAAAGGCGATCCTGTCTGTGCCACAAAAACTACTACATATGTTGGTACATATTCCCTCACCACTGAAGCCATATATAAAAATGGGACTTTTAAGATTTACTCCAGCAGTGGTACTCTTCTCTCAAGTAAGACCCCATAGGATTCAGTCATGTTGGGGTTCCAACAAACTGTTGTCTAGTTCAGGCAAGTTTGGCATAAACCCTTCCTCTAAACAAAATATAAGAAACACATCTTTCCACATTTTCTGGTCTTATACATTAGATCCTTAACATAAGATTCAGATTCAAAAAAAAAAAAAGTTCAGCCTTTTCCCCCATCATGGCTGGTACAAATATGCACCCAGAAAGCCATCAGTGTCCACTCATTTGTACTTTGAGTTTCCATTGTCTGTGACTTTCTAGCGTCCACTTGGTCGGAGCTCTCAGAATGCTGGACAGAAGCGTCTAATACGTCCAAGATTTTCATCCAGGGTGAGCAAAAAGCCAGACCTGCTTTAATGGATGGATGATTTTCTGAGGCTGATGTCGAAAGCCTCACAGCACATTGGTTAGCAGCAGAGGGAACCTATGTGTCATCAGGCTGTAGACAGCTGACTGTGAACTTTACTTCAGTTTTCAGTAACTTGTACGTCATAGGCAGATGAGGCCGGCCGGGTTATCGGTGTCTCACCAGATTACATCTCTCTTTCTCTTGGCCCTCTTTGTGGATTAGTCCCCACTACAGTGTCTCTTCCTAAAATGTGGACCTTAGGAGACAGATGCCCACTTTTCTGTAAGAAACTACACACATATTGTCAGTACAATAAACTGCCCCTTTACACAAGCTCAATCCCAGGCTTGACTCTCTCAACTCTGCTTCACTGTAACTCCTCATGTCTTCTTCGGTCAGCTGTACTGAAACCATCCAGGTTCTTTGTTACACTCTCAAGTCTTTGCCCCTTCAAGAGCATCGGTGCAACACCTCTAGATAGGAGCATCATACTCCTGGAGGAACTCCTTAAGAGGATGAGGAAGTTGGTCTCTTTTAGAAGAAATGTCCAAATGTCCATTGACTGTCTTCCTGCACAAGTGCTGCAGGGTGGATAAGCTGCAGGAGAAAGGTTTGATGAGCTCCAGGGGGATCTTCTCCCCTCCAGAGTAAATGTAGTAGATATTACCACTGCGGGTGTTCCCTTTGCTCTGAGACATGTAGTAATGGACCAACTTGAGGACACAGTCAAAGCGGGGGATAGATTGAATGTTCATAGGGTCTGTCTGCAGGTAAAAAGAGGCCGTGTCACATTGGATACGCAGGTTCTTGGTGCCCGATGCAGTCTTGACGCTGAGGGCAAACAGGTGCCGGTTGTCAGAGCTGTCCCGGATGAGGAACGAGCCGGTGGACTCGGCCGCCAGCATGGCATTGGCCTCCTTCCCAGTGATGGCGCCCCAGTAGAAGCCACTCTCCTGGAGCTTGTGGATCGTGGCGAGGACCATCTGGTACTGCGTCTTGGAGGTGAAGGTCTTGTAACGGTAAGGCAGCCGCATGTTGGAGTCCAAGAGGCTGCTGCTCATTGCGGAGTCAAACTTGCTGTGAGTTACCATGGCGCTGTGCCCACTCTATTTAGGCAGCCTGGGGGAGCTCCGGGCGCCACACAGACAAGAGAAGAAGAGGTGGGGTCACACAGAGGGTTCAGAGGATTGTGGTGGAGGGCATGAAGAGGTCAGTCTGTCTGGAAATGAAACACCTGAAGAGACAAGAGAGGAGATGTGAGTTTGATTTCAGTGTGGAAAAAATGACACTAAACATTAAATTGCAGTTTTAAAGTTGCACTGACATACAGTCATAGCCAAGATCAGTTTTATTCCCGTTGAGGTCTAATACTCTTCAACTCCTGCAGCTGTATTAGAAACTATTTTTCCAGATGTGGAAGCTCTTTGCATCATGAGCTAAAACATCTCTGGTGATGATGGGGAAATTGACTTTTTTTTGTCACCTAGAAACAAAAAAGAGTCGACCCAAATTGTTTGATTTCTCTCATCTGTTTGAGTGGTTTTAACAGCGTGTTTAACCCAAATGCTTCCATCCACTTCCAGCCATTTCGGGGAAACTTTTTTGTGTAATCTGCCCTCGGGACTCACCATCATGGTCAGTTCCAGTAAAGACATAGAAATCCTGATTGCGCAATTTACATGCTGTGACCGGCTTCAATAAACAGCCTACCTCACTTAGACAAACACTCAAGACGTTATTTATCCACTTTTAAATCCTGGTTACACATAGATAATAAGTGTTATGTGAAAAAAGGGGACAGATCCTCACCTTCAATGTTTCTCCAAACTCGCTCTTTTAAAATAAATCCAAGTAGACGACTGTTCACAGTTGCCCAGCAGTTTGTGTGTCAGGATGAAAGTTCTTTGGCAACAAACTTCAGACTTGTAAAGTAGTTTTCTCGGTGTGTGCGTAACTGCCTGTGATCAGTCCCGTTGTGCTATGAGTTACTAGTGAAGACTGCAGGAGAGGAGGAGGGCTTATAACTGTGAAAGAAGAGACTCCGCCTCCTCTTTCCAGTAAAGCCTCTCTCTCGCTTGGCAGATTGACAGGAAGCATGTATTTATTTATTTTTTTAAAAGGATTCCTGCTATGAGAAGCGCCCCCCCCCCCCCCGCCTCCCCTGCCCGCTGATCCTCCAAAACGAAGTTAGTTCCAAGCAGTAGTAATTACTCTAGGTCGCCTAGTATCTGTCTCTTTAGTGTTTATAAACACTTTATATTTTCTTTTTCTTTTTTTTTGAGAATTATAAAAGAACAGCTATAGAATTAAATAATCTGATTAAATGTTCTTTTCTGTGTTGTAAAAGTTCCGCTTTGGTTTCTGAGAAATTCACAGTTATAGTAGCTGGCGTGTTGAGCATTGGTTCCCCATAGAGGGCGCCTTTATTTCCCAATAGCAACAGCTGGTATCCAAGGGCAACAGTTTTTCCCTGCAGTCTTAATTACCATATTTTATGGTTGTTTTGAAGTTCCTTATTAAGATCCATATTAAAACCAGGTAAGGGCTCTTTGTTAACATGTCATTAAATATGAATATGTGTACTTTAATATAGTTAGTTAGTTAATCAGCCATGTTATGTATTGTGTCTTGCACAGTGTTGCAACAGTATGTTTGGTGCATGTTGGCTACATGCAGCAGATACTGTTGCAACACAAAAACATGTGTAGGCTATATATGTTATATATATATATATATATAAATAGATAGATAGATAGATAGATAGATAGATAGATATAGATATATAGATACACATATATATAGATATATATATAGATATATAGATATAGATATATAAAATACAATGCAAACGAGTAGCTTTATTTCCTGTCTCAAGCTCTATGAATAATACGTTGTAAGCAGATGTTTATTAATGTATTTGGCAACTGCTACTCCTTCTGTGGGTGCACATACAGTAAGTGGGGGCTGGTGCATGAACAGATAATGAATGACAATAACGTCCACATATGAGAAGTTATAACTGTTGACAAACACTGCAGATTAATAAACACTTAAAATGTCCTTATATCTGCTTACAACTGTATTATAGTGTATTATAAACCATTTATTAAATATTTATATTGGGATTATAATCATTCAACCAGAAGAACTCATTAGAAATTAAGGGAATTTTAATAAAAAGTAAAAATAAATGAAAAAACTATTAATTTACAGTTTTTTGGCATAGCCTCATCTAAGATCTGTTGAATATCTTCTATATATTATTTATACATTTGGATAGTCCATTTGCTGATTCGCAACTATCAGATGAAAAAAAATGTGTATTTTCTGGAGCTCCCCTCCCACTGTGATGACCCTAACTCTCTCCTGACCTTACCCGTACCGTAAGACTTTCTTTATCATCATTAGGCTGTCTAAAGAAAATGTGATTTCAAATGTTCATGTAAAGTCTAATCTTTGGCAACATGCGTGTGACTGATAGAGTGCTCATACCATCCACATCAGCTCCCTCCCTGCTGACTCAGCTATGACCACCATCAGCCTCAGGTGGTTATTGTCCGACAGACTAACTGCAGGCTATGGTGTCATGTCAGGCTCATTTTACTCATCAGAATACGGTTTGTAAGTGAAAACCTGAAAATCAGCAAAACAGCTCTGAAACTTCTCGGCATGGACCGGTTCAATTCTCAGAAAAAGATACAGAGAGTCTGTTTTGGTGTTAGTTTTACCAAACCTCGGCTGGGAGCTGGACAGAGGGAGGGGCTTGTGGGCAACGGACTGACGCCACTGAGCCTGATGGGCTTTGGTAAAAGCCAGCTGTGTCCACAGAGGTGAGTCAGGTGTTGTTTGATTCAGACCACCAGCAGGATAGGGGGGGGAAGGGAAATCACTAGGATAGCCCCATAACAGTCCACTTGTTTCCAGAAAATCTATTGTGTCATCATCGTGAGGCATGTATTTAGCATCCAAATTCTCTTCTGGGACCATAATGAGAGTCAATGGAAGGAAAAGGAGCAATAAGTTGGCTCAAGCTGGGAAGAAGAAACCCCCATACCATGTTTTAGCTCCATGGAAACCACAATGCACGTTATTACAGTCTGCTGACTTGGCTTTTAAGCATGTCTAGTGTAATTTCCCAAGTCAATTACACTTTTGATAGAGGAGAATAGAAGGACCTTTAAGTGGGGCAAGAGGGAAGATGTTGAAAAACAGACCTGTAAGTGCCCCCAGACGTCAAGACTTGTACAAAAAAAAAAAAAGAAATAAAATAAACAAACCAGACAGTGTGTACTTAACCAGAGGTCAATCATCAAATGGACGGTCTTGACGAACCAAGTGACCTGGAGCTGAGAAAGCTTTGTACTCTTGTTGCTGTAGCACGCCACGGGACTCCGGCCAAACATCTGAGGCTCACAGTGTGAGGCTTGGCAATGACAGTTGGCTCTGTAGGCTAGGCGTGTGTGCCTCTCTGTGTCTTTAATTTCTAGTAGGTTTACAGAATCTAAATAGTAAAACCAAAAACACCCTTTTGTCCATGTTTTCTAAATGTGTATCCAGGCTCAGCTGAACGTATTTAGCCTTCTAATACTCTTAGCATGACACAAAAAGCAAATGAGCTTCAATTCACATGCAAAGTCAATGAATTCAACTTTGGTTTAGTGGATGAGACAAGGCCTCGCATGATAGCTTGTTGGGTCTAAACCACTGTTTAGTGGAAAAGGCAGCTGTTTAGGTTTTCCCACACTGAGTCAGAAATTTACTTTAGCTCATGGTTCCCGTAAACCCGCTGGGTATGAGGGGAAAAAAGCGGACCTCTCGACTGGAAAGAGGGGTGAAACGCAGAAAAATGTTATTCAACAAAATATTTTGAAGGTGCTTGGTCTAGCAGAATTTCACTGAACAGGGAGATCTTTCTAATCTCTGCGTGTTTTGCCAGTTTTATCAAATTCATTTGTGGCGTTGGCAATTACAAAGGCGCCACTTATTGTTTGCATAGCTGAATACAGTGAACCCTGAATTCAGGCTGAGTCAACAACATCAGCAGATGTTATTCATTGGATATCCTCGGCCATTATGGGGGGGTTGAATTTAGAAGCAAATTGTTGTTTTTTCTAAAATGTCCAACTTGCTGAAACCTTTAAATGATACTGCATGAATGAAGAGTTGGAAGTTGAAACACTGTTGTTGCTGTGACATGTGAACTACACTGCATGATTCAAATCAGGTAAATTACCCTGGAACTGTCACTGATGATCTGAGATATGCATCCAATTCCTGTTAGCTCTGTGTCATTATCATCTACAATAGCTTCACTTCCTGCTTCTACCTGCAAGTGTCCCTTGTTTTAATGTCACAACAAGGATTGCCATTCAAAGCTGTATTACTGTAAAAAAAAACTTCCTTGTTGGTTGAGCAAGACCGCTTTTGTGTGATTACCAATCATTTAGTAATAATTTCCCAGTAACTTGGTCATTCTATCTCTCTCTCTCTCTCTCTGTCTCTCTCTCGCTGCCAATGTCATTCTCTGTGTGTTTTGTTGAATTATGGGAAGTGTCATGTGTGACCACCACAGATGAGAATGAACTACAAGCCACAAAAACCCTAACTGGAAACACTGAGTTTTTCAACAAATAGTCACAAACTAGGTTTTTTTTCACTTTTGGTATTGGTATAAAACATATTTGTGTATTGTGTGTTGACTAGAAACATTTTAGAGTAGTCTCCTGTGATATTTGGAGTGACTCCAGAAATTCTCTTAAGAACATTTTATTCATGAGTGTCTGAGATTGTTTGCGCAGATAACTCTACCACAGTGCGTTACTGTAAATGTACAGAGAAGAACAGTCTGTTGTAATTATTTATTACTCATTTCTCATTTACCCCTTCGTAGGAAGTGACCGCACCATGTAAGCACTGAAGTCAGGTGTTAGCGCAAAAGTTAGCACAGTGGCTTTAAAAAAAAAGCGAAATAGAATAAAAATGTAAAAGAAAACAAATGATTGACATAAAAGCTCACACAAAATCAGACTTTGCATTTAATTCTACAAGTAAATTAACCAGCAGAAAAGATGAGATCCTACTTAATATTATCTATTATTTTTAAATATCATGCCCAGTTCTAATTGTGCCGTCTGCTGCATCTGCCCTATGTCTGTAGTGCTGGTAAAACCTGTCTCCACCCCTCTGCACCAGACAGTGTTTCTTTTTATCTCAATTAGTTACTTAAAATGGGATAATTGGCACTCGATGATCTGAAAAGGTGTGAAAGTTGGCAGTGAAATCTGGCGTGACATGCTGGGCACATGCAGCACTTTGCATTCCTCCCAGCACATCTATTTATAGCTGAAAGTATCATCATTGCCACAGCTGCCTTCTGGGAAGAGTTAAAAGCAGAACACAGAGCTATTAGCTGGTACCTTTCACACACTCAAAATGATTCACAATGATATTTGACAATCACAACTATTGTAGTTAAGTGCACGACCTTTTTACCTTAGTTCATACAACCTGTGTTTTGATACTGGAAGAAGTATTCAAATCATTTACTTGAGTAAAAGTAGCAATACCACACTATAAAAATACTCTATTACGTTAAAGTCCTGCATTTAAAATTTTACTTGAGTAAAAGTACAGAAGTATTATAGGCTAAAAGTACTCATTATGCAGAATGATCCCTATAAATCTTAATAAGTCTATTATTATATCATTGGATCATTATTATTAATGTATTAATATGTAAGCGGTACTTTAATGTTGTAGCTGGTCAAGGTGGAGCTAATTTAAACTACTTCATACAGTGTTGGGTAGTTTAATCTGTAATAATACATTATATGTTATGAGCTGATCATTTTTTTTGTGTGTAATATCTAGTAATTATAGCTTTCATATAAATAAAGTGGAGTAAAAAGTACAACATTTCTGTCTGAAATGTAGCAGAGTAGAAGTATAAAGTGGAATCATAAAATGGAAATAACCAAGTAAAATAGAAGTACCTCAAATTTGTATGTACAGTACTTGAGTAAATGTTACTTTCCATCACTGGCATTGATTATTATCCCTCAAAATGTTTCCAGCAATGTTTTTCTGTGCACTGGATCTTTTTAACAGTAGCCTATTACATTGCCAAGAATGCTCTTTGAATAAATTATTTGATTCCTGATTTTATGACGTACTTTCTGGCATTGTTCAAGGTTGGCCCTGCCAGCAAATTACCAGCAAACTTTATAACTCCAGGCACCGCTCCAATATTTACATAGCACCACACTGTGGCTCATTGACGGGGCCAGTGCCAGTTCTGCTCTTCTATCAAGGTTAACAAGAAGAGGAGGAGGAGAAGAAGAAAGCTTTTGGTGTGACAACATGAGAGCTGTGATAAACTTGTCCCTTTTCCAGAGCCTGTTTTCTTTCCTTCGCTTGTATTTTCCTGGCATAAGGCAATGAGACAATAATAGGACTGAGTACTGTTGTGATAAGTTGCAACTGGAAGAGCACATGGGTCAGTTGCCAACATTTTAGCCATGTGACAGTGAGCTGGGAGCTTCAGCTGGGGCTATTATTGAGACAGACATAACAGGACTAATTCCTGAGAGATCTGCGCTGGCATTTCAAAATCTTTTCTTTTCAAATCACATATTCCTAACACAATGTGGCAATGGCTATTTTGACACTTAGCACAGTTGCGCAGTCCATGACCAGTCATGGACTTGAGGAAGAAGTTAAAGAAAGAAGTGAATGTCACAAACGTCATCAGGGCATCCAGTGTGTCATTATTTTCCACCACAAACTACATTGTGCTAGATGTGGTTGCTAAGCACATGGCACCTCAATATTTACTGGAAAGTTGAAGTTAAAATGTTTGAGATTATAGTGTGTAAGTCAGCTGATCCACAGTGCACTTTTAGGGGGTTACAGACTAAAGAAAGTGTAATGCCTTATTTACTTTGAGAGGAATAGTTTGACATTTTGTGAAATAAGCTTATTCACTTTCTTGCCGAGAGTTAGAAGAGAACATTAATACCACTCTCATCTCTGCACGGTAAATATGTAGCTAGAGCTGGTTGGCTTAGCTTAGCATAAAGACTGGAAACAGGGGGAAACAGCTAGCCTGGCTCCGTCCAAAAGCAACAAAATCCACCTACCAGTACCTCTAAAGCTCAGTAATTAACTTGCTATATCTAGTTTGTTTAATATGCTGTTTTACGGTGGGTTATGCCCCGGACTCTTGGTCAGAACAAGTTGCCAGGCAACCATTGGAGACTTCAAAGTTACTGGTACCGACCGAGCTTGTAAAACGACTAGTAGGCTAGCAGTTTTCCCCTGTTTCCAGTCTTTGTGCTAAGCTAAGCTAACCGGCTGCTGGCTGTATCTTCATATTTGCCATACAGGCATGAGAGTGGGATCGAATTTCTCATTTAACTCTCCACAAGAAAGTAAATAAGCGTGTTTCTCAAAATGTCAAACTATTCTTTTGATATATTTTACAATGTATGAGTCAATAGCGAAAACTAATTAACACCCTGAAGGAAACCATCACGTGCAGGCTTACAGACTGTAAGCCTGCACGTGATGGTTTGCACTTGTTCCTACTGAAATCAGCATGTGAGGTCATACCACCATGATGGTACGCGCTGCATCTGGAGAATGCACATCTGTCACGCTTCCTGAAATGGACAGTGTCCACATCATGATCAACTGCTGCCTGAAACATACAGATTGCATCATGGCAGATAATATGATTCATCTGACGCTGCCCGCCTATCTGGGCTCGCCTGCCACTGCCGCCACCATCCGTTTATCAGTATCAAATGCTTGGAGACAAAGGGAGCCAATGACATAATCAGGATCTTCAAAATGGACTTTGATTCCCACAAACCCCAGAAATAGCTAGCTGATGTCATTGGGCAGATGGTAATAAATCTGTCTACCCTATAATAGCAGGTTGGCTGAGAGATGCTGTTAACTGAGAACACCTTGTTTAAATGTTCTCAAGCAAGGGTGCATGCTGGCAAAACATACGCATTGAGACGGTGCACAGAGCACACAAATGCATGTGCATGCATATAATATTCATATGCAAATAGAATAATACGCTGGTTATCCAAATGCGTCTACACGTGAACACATGCAAACGCAGACATGCACACAGTAGTAGTAACTTGATCCTGAGCTGTGCCAGTAAGTCTGACATTTCCGGATAGATTGAGTGTGTACGTGCAACGTTAACACACCGGTTTTGTGGTTACTGTCCAGATAAGAGCGCTGATAGCGGCCTGTGATATGTGCCAGGCAGAGGAAAGGGACATTTCAGTGGATCAACTGGGGATTTACCTGGATGATGTCTTGTAATTCTAGTGGAGGCAGATCTTGATTACAAGTTTTTCCCTCAATGAAAAGTTGCCTTTTCGTTCATACTCCGCATTGTCTAAAGGGCCTGACTCAGTCACAGATGTTTGAGGATACTACCCAGGATGCATCAGTCACCCAGAGGAAAGCTTTGATCCTAGCTATTCCCTCAATCAGTAAATGACTCCATATGTGTGTGTATGTATGGGCCTTCGCTGACCTTGCACGAAATGCCTTCACGGCAGACACAATGAAGTCATATCAGGGGACTATAAACTGACTACAAGTCACTGAGAGTATTGAATAGAGCCTATTGTTATTGGTGCAGGTGTGTTTCTGTTCGGACTTCTGCTAGAGTGTGGGTGCTCTTTCATCTTCTCAGTCATCATCTGTGACTGTTTCCTGGTTTTAGATGGCTTCTAATAAAATTGCAGCTGCATCATCGGCTAGTACATATGCATTTCTTCTTCTTTCACAGCTCTGTTCTCTTTGTTTCGTAAACAACCATCTGCAGCCGTATTTTTCTCTCTTGGGCCTTTCGTCGTAGATGTGAAACTCCTATACTGTAGTAATAGTATACTACAGTAACTCAGTGTCCCAGAGAGGCCTAACAGAGGGAGCTCCTGTCTCCACAGCCTCCTACATATTTCAGATATGTATTCTGAATGCACGCATCACACAGAGGAGATCAACGGGACTCTTTTACTGACCGTCAAATGCTGCGGTTTTTCATTATTTTCCAAGAGTAACAAAGGCGATCATTACAATAATAAAAAAGTAAGAGTGCAGCAGTTGGCTGGTCCTGGATCAGAGATCAGAAAGGAGCACTGCAGGCCTGTTTCTTCCTCTCTTTTCAAGGCATTTCCTTTTGTCCCCTTCTAGCTGGGCACTCCCTGCAGACAGGAAATTCTTCTGGAGCCACTCCAAACCACTGCCTCTTTTTCCCTCTTTTTCCCGGTCTGAGCTGGAAATCTTGGAAGGAGGGTACAGTCTGTTCAACCTGAATGTAAACAATCTGCCTGTTCCAGAAATCACAGCAGTTCTCATCTGAGATTTCTGCAATGCTACATGCCTGTAATTATTAAGCTGCGCAATAAGCTGCAATCAACACGAGATACTATACAGGACGGTCGCGCCATTAAGGTATGAGATAAATCATCAAAGGGAAAAAAATGTGCTTCTTTTCACACCACATTAAAAAAAACTACTGAGTTTCCCAGAATGAGAGCCACCCACAGTTGCAATGAATGTGCAGAAAAATCCCACAATGCCATTTTCCCACTGGGACAAACAACCTTCTGTCTTGTTCACACAATTATTCTGAAGGCCCTGCATCAGCAAGTTCACTCCCAAAAATATTGTACACAAGAACAAAGTTCTTCTTTCCAGTAAATCTAATTGATGTGGCACTCAGACAGTGTCTATCTCTCAACTCGATTCTGTTCAGTCAGATTCGATCCTTTGAACTGATTAAATTCAGGAACAAATACTTAGATATAAATTTAAGGCGGCTGCATCATTTCTCAGTTGTAATCCAAGAATGCCAGTAACTGCGATTACTATATTGTTTGTTAAATCACTTACACAGTAACTTTTATTAGCTACACATGACCGTTAGTACCTGTTTGTATTTACACACTCTCGTATCTAGGTCATTATGTACTACAAACAGGAGCTTCTTGGATTTTAACAGGAAGAACTGTAGCAGTTGCAAATTCAAACACAGTCCTAAAGTTATCAGTTCACTAAAAAATGAACATGAGGTTCATGGAGGCTGCTGCCCAGTTTTTCACCATTTTAATGTTGAGATTATGAGATTTGCTTAAAATATTTCAAATAAAAACTAAAGTGAGGCCATAGATCTGCATTTTTATTTCTGCTCCAGTTAGTTTTAATTAGATGTTTTGCAGGATTTTATATGCAAGCAATTTTCAAACTTACACAACTACATGTTTGTGGGAAAAAACTTTGAACTAAATCAGTAAATCATATATATTCCACATCCCGGCAGTATTTTACTCCCCACACTGGACACAAGCCAAACTTTTACAGCTTTACCCTATCACTTTTATAACCTCACCCTAAACACTAAGATGCTGTGATATACTGTAAATACTGTGCATGCATGGTTATATGAGTGTGTGGCAGGCAGAGATCACAGGGAGGGAGATAGTGGAAGGGAGGAAGGCAAGGGAGACACTTTGTTGTGGTTGTTTTTTTAACTCTCTTTCTCAGAAATCCTGCCCCGAGCATGAACGTCGCATCCCTCCGCAGAGCAGGGGATTCCTGAAGTGATTTGAGCAGGATTTATTCTTCCAGTAAAGCAACAATGCATCTGTCAACACAGCACCTGAAGTGTATATGCATCTAAAACACAGTATCTCAAAAGACATGCACAGCCTGGCAACTTTTAAGGTGCAGAAACAAAAACAGCAGAGCGTTAGAGAAATGCAGTCGATATCAAAACGTTTGCAGTCTGTTAGTTGAATTCGCATCTGCAGGATCAACATGGACTATAATGTTAAAAGATTCAATGAGACTGAGACCAACTCGCCGGAAGAAAAGTGGTAACAGGTACAAGGCCTGAAGTATGGAAGGATAAGTACTAATTGAAAGTTAAAGCAAAAGATTTAAAGGCCTCAACAGACAGTCAGGCTGTCTGATGTCAGCAGGGAGGTTACTGCAGAGAAAAGGGGCACGATAGTAAAAGGCCCTGCAGCCAGCTAACTTCTTTTTAACCCTGGGGACACATAGGAACCCAGTATGTGACTTACATGATTGCACAGCTTTTAACCCTGAATTTCAACTTCAAAGCACCACCCTTCTTAGATGAACTTGGTAAGAGCATGCAAAATTGAAAACCTGAAACCTGCAAATTCTGTGCAGCTGTGAACTGGTTTGCGTGAAAATGTCCACCAGGCTGTGTTGCATTTAAGTTTGGGTGACAGTGTTTGTGTGCATGCGCCTGTCTCTGTGTGTAACATTCTTTGCCTGCATGAGCCCATACGAGAAAAGGGCCCTTCTCATGCCAGCTGAGGTCAGGTCCAGACACCGTGGGGTGCACCCTTCTCCCACCGCGGTGGGCTGAGAGGCAGGGGGAGGCCTCCAGCGCTTCTGGGAAACAGTCTGTGCCTAATTGGAGCCTGATCTGGTCTCACATGTCTCCACTTAGTGGAGGAGACAGAGGATCCCGCTGCCTGGCCTATGAGAGCTGCTGTAGGCCCAGGCCTTTCCCACTTCATCAGCATAACCACAGAGAAGTGAGTTCACCAAGCAGGCCTGACATACAGCATGACTGAGTGGTGTGGTCTCAATGCAGCGAGGTCAGGTGGGCTGTACAGAACTGTGCCACTTTTTTTGTGTTTTTCAGAAGAATATTTGACCTTGATAAATCACTGTCTGTACAGTTTGTTCCAAGGATCTCCTTTCTGTGCAGTATGCACACCCTCCTCCTATTGTTCCCTCTTAACTGATTCTGGGTCAGAATGTACAGTATATCACGTTCCCTTTCTCATGCACGCAAACTTCAACCTCACAAAAAAAAACGTACAAAAACACTGTCTTTTCATGTGCCTGCGTATCCTCGCTGCAGTGAGAAATACGAGAAGTGAATAAGACGGTGAAAAACAAAGACTTCCCTGCTGCTGCTTCACCGCCACACATTCTCAAACTGTATTTTTTTTCTCAGCTTTTTTTTTTTCTTCTTGCAGTGGCAACGTGCCTCTCATTTCCCATCAGTCACGGTCACCTCGTTGGCCCTGCTCTGTAATTCTCAAACGTCATTATCATCCTATTTTACAGCAGCAGTGCAAAATACTGTTTGACTGCAATTGTGCAAAAATTATTACGGGCAATTTCCTTGTATTTTCAACAAAACTGTATTCATTTAATATCAGAATGCACAAATACAAAGCAAGAATGTTGTTTTGCAAACGTCTTGCTATTATGTCTTTTCAATTCACATCTGGAACAAATTGTTTCATAATTTGCACCCATATTCCCAGAAAACACTGCAGGCTATAGCCCGGAGGAAAATATGCAAATAAGCACATAGTCATTTAGCCTTGAATAGGTATAATTTGGTTTGCTGAAAAAAACAAACAGATTTTAATCTTTCTCAGATCAAAGGGCTTTTGAAAGAAATTCTCCCTGGCTTTCTTGCCCTTTTCTGCTCAGATAAACACGTCTCAACTTGAATAAACACAGGTATTCAGAAGCCTTTAAATGCCCAAGACAGAACTGTTGTAGGTTTTACTTTTTCACTGTACTTAATACTACCTGCTCAACATTATCCACAGGACTCTGCAACTCTACAATGTATGTGTCACTACAATTTAGTTGCTTTACTGTGAACATTCAACTGGGACTGAAGCTGATTTGTTTCACTGAAAGTGTTCTTGTATGGCAGTCTCCTCTGTCTCTGTAAATTACACATATAAGATGCTGAAAAGCACATTTGTATATATTTGTTAATATTTAATAGAAAATATAAAGTTAAATGTAGGAGTGAAAACAGACTGTCCCTAACTCATATTGTAATGTTACAGCAATGAGTGTTTTTGTGTGTTTCTCAATGAGGTATTTTCTTGTTTCCATGGTAGTGCAGGCTACACAATCACAATTCTCCACAAGGTGAGATTAAGGTAATTTCTTCTTAGACATTAATAGAAATCCAAAGATGCATGTGAATATGTATTTTCAACTGTATTTTAGTCTTCATGCTTATAACTACAAACATGGCCCTGCTGTTTCCTGCATGCCCGTTCCATTGAGAAAGTCATTTCTATTGATTGCTTTTCCAGGCATCATTTAATATGATACATATTCACTTGTAAATATCGACCTTTCCCTGCTGCCGCGACGTTTGTGCCATAAATACTTTAAAAGCAAGCTTGTGAAAAGATATGAAGCTGTAAATAAAGTCTGGATTTAAACAGTAACAGGAGATTGTTATTTTTTTATATAGAGGGTAAATGTGATTGGAACAATGCAAACTTTGGAAGTTGTGTGCTTAGTCAAAACAAGAGAGGGAATGATTCAATTTCAAGACTGTCCTCAAGTGGAAGTAGTGTTCAGTGTTCATGAACATACAGCAGGTTGGCCTCAATTAACCCATAACTTAATTAGTGATTGATTTGGCAAGATTGTAATTCAGCTGTAATTAATAAGCAACATAAAAATGCACATTTAACTTCCATGTTTGCAGCAGCATGCCTCAACAGTCTTTATCACATGCTGCCACCTGCTGGAGTTATTTCACTACTGCGTTCACATGCAGTTGTGTAAAAGACTTTCACAGCCAGTGTTGTGACAAATCTGTCTTTATTTCAGCTTGATTAAATGGTAATGATAGAAACCTCAAATCAAACATTATTGAACAGAATAACAAAAAAAAATGGCACAACTAATAAGACAAAATACCCACTATACATTTAAGTATGTACAAATTTGATAAATAAACCAATACTGTCTAGAATTATGATTGTTTTGCATTTTTCCTTATTTCTCTAGGATTAGTGCGCTGAGAGGAGGAAGAGAAGCAAGAAACAGAACAGGCAGGAAGTGAGGATAATACCAGCAGGCACAGAGGAGAGAAGAGAGACGACTGCTTGATGCACAACTCGGATCTGCAAAACTGTACCTCAACGCAGTTTTTGCTATCTGACAAGATGACATGTCACTGCCTCAGTGTGACCAATCAGCCATCCTGCCCCTCCATCTTTTGGTTCACCGCAGCACATTCCTCATACAACTAGTAGTTTTGTATTGTTTCACATCACACTTTTGATCCTGAGACACGGGACAGCCCATTCTTTTCCAGGCATAGCTTCAATGACCCACATATTTATTTGTGCCGCTTTAAAGCCTCTATAACAACCTGTCATATATTATGTCTTGCACATAAACAACCTCGAAGCACACAGTATTGTACAATGATCAATGAGGTTGGGCTGAAGGTGGAAAATTAAATGTGATTAGTTTTACCATTAAATAGGTAACCTTCTACACAGAAAACGTATATTAAAGGCAGAAAATAAAGATTAAATGTTGCTCGACTGGGAGAAGAAAACTCTGTGAATTACTGTTGCTAACCAGCAGCTTTACTCATCACATTTCATCTAGAGTGCCAAGCACTGTGCAGCAGTGAAGAAACTAACAATTCAATAGCTTTTTGTATGATACAGTAACAGAAAGTGGTCTTGTGTTTGAGACAAGGTGAGAGCAAGAGCAAAATGTATGGGAAGAGAAAATAAAAACAAAAAGGGGGGCCACCAGTTGTAATTTGCAGACAACCTAAGACCTCAAAAAGAAGCCCAGAATGATACAAACTCATCCCTTTAAAAAGACACTAATCCCCAGGATGCATCTCTCCAGGACCTTCAGGAAATGAACAGTGAGAGCCAGATCCAACACTGAGACCCTATCCAGACAAGCAGACACCCTCACCTGCAGCAGTACGTCCCCCACGCTCCAGCTTTACAAAAGCAGTTCAGTCTGGGACACAGATGAGGCTTTCATTCCTCACATGGCTGTCGTGTTATGAACGGGATCCATGTCAACACCGACATGGAAAGTTTCAGAACATCTTAACAATCTCCTGAGTGGCAACTTTTTTTTTTTTTTTTTTTTTTTAATTAAAACAGAAGTTTTTGTTTTCTTTCTATAAAAATCAAATTAGACACCCCCCCCACCCCCGCCCCGCAGTTTCTGTTGCAAGACTTTTTTTACAAAAGCAAACAAACAAAAAATACTCGAGAGGAATATCGACAGTAAAAGCTGTAAAAATAGACACGTATTACCCCTAACATATTACAGCACGTCAGAAAAGGTTTTTACTTTTCTTTCAGAAAGCGAGGAATATTTTGGTTGGGGTGCCACACTCGGTCAGACCTGCTGAGTTAAAACGATGTGTGCTACAGGGGACTGCATGAGTGTATGCATGTTGTCTATGTGTGCAATTTATATGGGAATTGTGGTGTTTTTCTTTTTTAAGCATGTTCGAAGGCGATTTTGCTGAGTTAGACAGCAAGATTCCCGTTCGGCCTTGTAGACAGAGAGCACACACAAAACAGAGAGAAAGAGAGACATTCAGACAGGAGGTTAGAGGAGGCTTTGGCCCTGACTTATCAAGAAACCCCAGCATGCTTCCTGTTTTTCTGGCCTGTAGAGCCCAAAAGCCAGACCTTGTATGTATTCTAGAGAAATCCCCTGGAGAGTTCTGAGGCAGACCTCAACCGTGGCCTCTGCACCAGCCCAGACAGGGCGAGCAGATAACCCAGACCCCCTACTCTGTCAAGTGCAATGTCGGGAGCGCGGAGCAGCTCTAGTGCCTCTTCATGGATGACACCTTCTTCTTCCTGGCTGCCAGCATCTCGTAAAAGGGGTCCCTGCTGATGGCAGCTCTGTGGGCACAGACGCAGAGTGAAATGTCAGTGACGGAAGCGTAATTGTGCAAATTACTGCACTCATACAGTTCTGTAATGTTAGACATGGTACATTTGCATGCAAGTAGGGCTCAGTTTACCAGTTTTTATTTCAAACATTCTTAGAATTTATGTATGGATATGTAATTAATGTCAAATGAGTTAAAAATAACCAATGCCAACCTTCTGGTTGAACCATTTCTTGTTTGTTTTTTTACTGACTGCTCACCATAATCAGCACTTGTGCCCCCCCCCCCAGCATGATTATCCCCAAGTCGAAGCAAATCAAAGAACAATAATAATAGTAACTTTGAAAACTCAGTGATGAACCTTATATGCAAGTTACAAACATACACTGTATCACATTGTGCCTTTAAGAAGTAAAGGAATAAACATTTACTTGATGCTGTTCATCCATTCATCTTTTTCCTCAGGAGTGGGGGCGGAGATACGGTAGAAGGTGTGGTTGCCCTCCACAACGCGTCCGTCAGCCTCAGTCTTGCACGCTTTAATCACCTGGTCCTTGTTGTCAGGAATGAAGAGCTCAAAGCAGTTCTACAGAAGTGAAGTGGACGGAGGTTAGAAATTATACAAGTATAATGCCTTAAAGACAAACTTAAAAAAAACAAAACTGCATTCATCAAAAATGCTAGAAACTATTAGCTCAAGGTGATGTACGTCTGTACGCTTCCATGTGTGTACACAGATTTATCACTCTTTAGGGCATACTGTTCACCTCTGTATACTATATTACTATAATGATGTAGTGAGGACGTAACTGCTAGTAAAAATGGCTGTCAAGCAGGAATTATCAATTACATGTCTACGTTTATTTAATAAGTCAGTTTGATTGATTTCTGATTAATCCTCAAACGTCCGTTTTCTAAGAGGGCAGCACTGGAGAAAGTCCTTCTTTAATGCCTTTTTTAAAAAATGGGTTGTAGTAAAATTCAAATCCCAGCTCTGCTCTGCCTGTGTAATCACAGGATGAACCAGTAGAGGGCGCTGCACTTACAGGCTTCTTATCCTCCACGTCCTTGATGCTCAGGTTCTCCAGTGGGATGATTCCTCTGGGCTCTTTGTCCTGGACAAATAGAAAATATGTAAATGACAGAGCGCGGCACACAGGGGACAACAGGAACAGAGCCAGCGGCTTCTTCACTGCGACTTGGAAACAAAGCTGTACTCACTGTGGTGTACTCAAAGTAGTACAGGCAGTTGTCTGTGAGGATGAACCACCTCCTCTTCCAGGTTTTAACTCGTCCCCCTGTGGAGCAAACAGCCAGCGTCAGAGAGGCTCAGCAAGAGAAAGAGAGAGAAACGAGCACCGAAGCACCGGGTCGAGCAGCAGACAGGCAGACAGATGTATGGGCAAGCAGACAGATGACGGCTCCAGAACATCCCGCTATTCACCCTGATCCACCATCGCACCATGCGCTCACCATCACCACAACTGCATAGCCTTCAGCTCTGCAGGTATTTTTCTTGACTTTATAACCATTTATTCCTTGTCCCTTTTAACTTGTTTTAAGGATTTTCACACCTACATTTTGAATAACAGGCAATACTGGCCACTTAACAGTTAAATCCCAAAGACTTAAACGCCATATTAAGGCTACTTGGAGTTGATGTGAAGATGCTATACGATAAAACTACATGCCTCCATAAAGGTCTTGGTGTCTCTGGAAACTCTCCTCACTTGCTGAATCAGAGGAATAAGTCCGGAAAGCCAGTATCGATAGGCAGGATACAGATCTATGTGCTCTGCACTCACTGAACTTAATGAACTACCAGCCAAATGAAGTTACTATAAGACAGCTATAAATGTGGAAAGCACTCCAATGACTATAATGAGGGCTGAATGTGGAAAGTAAGGAGTGATGAGGATTAAGTTCTCTTTCACGCCCAGTGGGGGCTCTCTGGTTAACTCTGCGCTCACTGATTTGTAGCTGACCTCTGACCCCCCTTTGTTACCCATACTTCCTGTGAGGGGAAACCTGATCAAAGTAGCAGATGGCAGCCTCGCTCAGGGAGGATGGGATGTCAACAAACTGAGGAGGGCAGGAAGCTCAGTGCCTGGAGCTATGCTCAGCTTCTCTACAGGTATCTCAGAGTTGAATTTCCTGTTTTGGCTTTGTTAAGTGACTTCTCAGTTGTATGGGAGCATTGTCCAGTTGGGGGGGGGGGGGGGGGGCAAGCTTTCTTTCTAAACATGACATAAAGACCTAGTCTAGACTAGGCTATCCCACCACCAATGTTAGTAAGAAGCTGCATCATGAAACTCCTCTACCAGAATAGAGGAGGCTTTGAGGATGTTTATATACAGACATGTAGAACACACTCGTATTATCATATAACAGCTTAACCACTGTATATGATCTCCCATCATATCACAGACATCATGATAGGTCAAACACTTTCTATGCTTGTTATAAACATAAACTACAGATGCCATCGACACGCTTCACTCGACAGGTAGAGATGGAGAGGCCCCTCACCACATCTCGACTCGTCAGTGCGTTGCAACAAAAAAGCAGACAAACAGAAAACACAGAGACGCGATGGCAGAATCACACGGCCCTAGGGTTGATTGGAGGTTGCGATTGGTTTTCATTGTCATGTCAGTTCCCGTCACTCCGAGAAAGAGTGACGACCTCCTCCTGTGCAAGAATGCCTGGGACAAGGCAGGACGTCCCAGCAGATTGTTGCAGAGGTGTGCTGACGGGTGCTAGGCCGGAGCGGAGCTGAGTGGAGGGAGGCACCCATGCAAGACGGGACTGTGGGAGGCTGGGGGAGTAGAGGTTAAGTGGGGACAGGTTTTCTTGTAAATCATATCCAGTTGTACTAATGGATTCTTCTTGCAAAAAAGTAACCCTAATCACGAAAGATGCATTAATTACAAGGAATCTCTCTCTCTCTCTCATGCCTGAATCCCTTTTGACACACTCCTCTGCCCACGCTTCTCTCCCACAGTTTGGTCCAGTCCGGTCTAGCACCACACCGGGCCGCAGCCACACTGTTACCCTTCAGATCCATTTACAGCATAAGATAAGGAGAGCAGAGCCACATTGTTGAAAAGGTGCACTATTCCCTTTCCATGCAGTCAGAGAGCAAAAAACAATAAGCCAATGGGCAACTGGGTTCATGATGAATTTAGAGACTCAAGCAAAAGTCCTTTGTTATGCTCGCTGTATGGAAAAAAAGGTATAATGCAGCTTCCAAAAAAAACAGAGATCAAAGAGAGTGACCACCACAGCATACAGAGAAAAGAGGGTCAAACTGTTCAGTAGAGTGGTCACAAAGCGTCAGCTCCCCGAGCCGAGCCCATCCCACGGGGTGGCGACCACCCACAGAGATAAAACAGTATGGACAAACCACCGGCTCAATGAGAGACTGAACAGACAAACATCTGAAGTTCAAATGAGTCAATGGAGAGACAAGAAATAAAATTTAAAAAAAGAAAAAAAAACCTGTGTGAACGTATAAAAAATGAGGAAGAGAACAAAAGCATGGCGGACCACCAAAAGCACCTGAGAGATGGACTAGCATTTGGGAAGAGCAGGTGTACATACCTCCTGAGGAAAGACAACAGCCAAAATCATGGGAACAAACAAACGAAGAGGAAAAGAAAACAAAAAAAATCAAATTAAATGATAAGGAATTATTGCACCACAGTCCTGTTAATCTGGCTCCAGGGAGGCTTTGATGCACTGCTTTACAGCTTTCAGTTTTAATGTTAGAGGACTGTATTATTTTGCAGTGATGGTCAACAGATTTTACATATCTGCTGTTATTATATTAGTCCACAAGGGGGAGTTCTATTCAATGTCACAGCTACTGTAAAGCACTACATTAAATATCGCCTCACTTGGGTCCATTTCTGTTATATCCAGTAATTTACCTTCCACCCTGATTGTTTTACTCAAATCTACCAATTTGGAGTAATTGGAGAAAGAATCATTCTTCACTCCCTTGATGTAGTTGGTTGTAAAGATTCACAGCGATTTGAAGATTAAATTTCACTTTACACATTCATGCTTTTTTTATTAAATTCATTGTGAATCTGTACAACAGAGAGAAATCTAAGAGGAAACAGAGGATGAAAAGTTCAGGGGTCCAGGATCGTGCTTTTCTGCTTGTAGACTGATTGTGACTAGTGTAAGTACCAGCTGACATCCTGTGAAACATCTGTAATGATACAGATATGTATGTGTGCATGTGTTTGTGCCCAAACGTGTTAAAGTCAGAAATTAGCTAAAGGTCAGGACAAAAAGGCTCTTATAAACGTCATAAAATGCTGGTAAAACTTAATTAGGGTTAAAAAAAATTAGAAACACTAAGACACACCCTTAATTATTAAAAAAGTCTAAGGGCTGCTGGAAGTTTCCACAATGGGACAAAGTATGCATTTCAAATCTCCAATAAAATTTCCTTCGAGGACCCAAATGTCCACAGGAAAAGCAAAACAAATCTACAGCATGTGTATGTTTGTGTATGCGTATACACTTGATTCATAAGTTATAAAAGTCAGTATTTATGCTATGTTTGTGTATGTCACTATGTGTTGGTCTGATCTCAAGGCCACATTCACAATACATTAAAGTGGGCAGAGATGTCTTCAGATGTCTCAGGTCAAGTGTGTACACACCTATCCACACATGCTCACAGACGCTCACACACACACACACACACACACACACACACACACACACACACACACACACACACACACACACACACACACACAGGTTATTGCCCTCAGGGGAGACATTGGTTATCACTTTATGCAGGCTGATTTACAGCTTTGAGATAATCTACCAATATTTTCTGCTAAGAAAACACAAAGTAATCTAACTGATGACAGCACCATTATTTTTGCAATTCATTATGTGTCCAAATAACTGTGGACATGTCTTTCCAGTGTCACTCACCCAGTTTTAGCAGCCAGCCCTCTCTGTCTGGGTTGAAGAAAGTGTGTGTGAGGTCGTTGCCGTCATCCTCTGGGATTTTGAAAGGCTCATTCTTGATGCTCTCATACAGATTCTACAATAAAGAAAGTTGAATACAGAGCAGGTTTGAGATTAGAGGACAGCACAGGGACACAGTGGAGAAATTGCTCACGAGGAGGGAAATAACAGCAGCACAGTGCGTTTTAAAGCCATACTGACCCTGAGCAGGTCTTCAGGTAAGTCTCCTCCATCGTTGATTCCCCTGTTCATGGAGATGAATCGTTCCACAGAAGGCTTGTCCTTCACATTGGGGTTGTGGAGGCTGGTGTTTAGCATGATGATGGCAAATGACAGGATGTAACAGGTGTCTGTAACACACATACACACAAACAAGAGTGATCCCACCATAAAAGAGGGATGAGCTTTGCGAGACAGCAAAATGTTGCAGTTTACCATAAAACTTCTGCCAGTGTTTAGTGTAGTATTTAAATGTGAATGTAAATTAGCCGAGCTGAAAGGACTGCACTTAGGGGGCCCACAGTCAAAACAGAGAGGAACTGATAGGCGAAGCTTCGTTAGCGAGGAGAGTGGGTGGGAGCAAAAGGCTGAGAGTGGGCAGCTAAGTATGCATGTGTGTTTCTGGACGTACACTCAAATGTGTGTGTGTTTGCTAAAAGACAACGTGGCCAGCACACAGCTGACGCAGCAGCACTTTATCTGGCCCGTTAGGCTGTTGAGAAGCCCCATGCATTATTCACATCCATCTGCATCCATGTAAGAGTCAGTCGGCTGTCTGCTATGGGCATTATTTCGCCAAAAGGCAGACGCTTTTCCATAACACAGTTCACCTCAGCAGACTTTGTGTCCGTTAAAGAAAGCCGTTCAGATACAAGTTTCACTGACATCCCATTAGATCTCAGTGTAATATAGAAAGTTAAGTGCTTCAGGGAGACAAATGTTTATCTGGTATAGTCCCTTATAAGACTTACTCAATAAAATGAAACCCTAAATACAGTCCACATCTGTATTTGCAACCTTTTTATGTAGACAAGATAAACTGTAAGTAAAGTCCTTTGGTTCACTGCTCACACATTTACAGCTCTTTGTCTTTTTATGACAACACTGAAAGCGGGGGCTGTAGTGCATGACGGCGCTACCTGTGGATTGGAAAACACCAGGGTTGCATTGGCAGTAGCGCTGAGCGAAGGCCTCCATCATGCGATCGATCTTCTGAGCTTCTCCCGGTAGCCGAAAACTCCACAGGAACTGTCTGTCAGGGGACACGGCTCAGAAGTCAGTCAGACTCAGACTCACTTCCACTGTGAAAAAAGCTAAATGATCTTTTTTAAGGCACAAAACTGAAACTCACAGCTGCATCTTTACAAATTGCAAATAAGTTGCCTATACCACATATGATTGACATAAAAAGGGGGTCAAAGCTATGAGGATCTAAGTCAACAACTTCGTGAGTATGTAGCAGAACTGAGGATGCAAGTTCCTGGGAAGAAGCTGTCTTACCTTAGAGCCTGTACCAGGTTGAGGTCTGTGAATTCATGAAGCGCCACAAAGGCATGGAGGACTTGGATATTGAAATCATCTCTACAGGAGACAAAACATGGCACATTTTTTAGTGCTCAACATTTCAAAAGTTCTATTCTGCAAAACCAAGACAAAATAAATATACGAAAGATTACAGCTGCAGCTAATAATTATTCTGCCAATTATTCTCTCATATAATCTACTAATTGTTTGGTCTTTAACATGTTAGAAAATGGTGTATAATCACACTTTCCTAAAGCCCAAAATATTTAGTTTTGTCCAACCCCAGTCCAAAACACAAAGACATTCATGTCCTGTGTGATTTCCTATCACATAAGACAAAGACAAGCAGCAAATCCTCACAATGAGAAGCTGGAACCAGGGAAGGTTTGGCATTTTTGCTTTTGCTTATTTTAAAAGAGTACTCCACCAATTTAGCTTTGCACTCCTATAACACTGTCGGACTCACAATAAACAGTTAAAAGAAAGTACCATAACTGATACAGCAGAACCAAAGATATCATTTTTTTTAATTACGTGCACTCTTCTTCCTTGTCAAAACCTACATTACCCACAATGCAACTCAACGGCTGATAGTTGGTTCGGAGATTCGGATGTGTTATGCTAGCAGCGGCTAATTTAGCCTCGAGCCGCTAGCCTCAAGCAGAGACGATGAGCAGGCTTCAGAGGTCTCCACACGCCCAGATTTTTTTCATTTTCAAACTTAGTAGTCTTTAGTCCCAACTGACCCCAACTCAATGACATCACTTAAGGCAATTTCTCAGACTTTGCACAGCTCCCTCTGGAGTCACAAAATACAATAAATACTTGCCAATCCATTTTCTGATGATCAACTATTAATTGTCTAATCTTTTAGCTCTAAAAAAAGATCATTACCTACAAGCAAAACTATAAAACTACATTTTATGGAGTGATTTCATGGGTGCTAAGGAAGGCTAAGAGTAAACCGTGCTTGTTGTGGTTGGCTCAAAACTCTTCGTAAAAGTCAGATCGCTGCCTCATTTGAAAAGTAGACCCCATCAGAAACGTGTCCGAGGACTCAGCTCAGGGTGTGATCTGGCTCACATGGGCTTAAGAGGTCTGTGATACACTGCATAAACACCCCCCACCTCCCTTTCGTTTATCATCTGATCTCAATCATGACATCATCTTCAGAGTAAATAATCTGCCCCGTGGGATCATGGGAAGGCTCTAAGGAGTTCTCGTTGACAGAGTCATATCTAGTCACTACCATTCCAAGTAGACGAGTGACCAATCGTGTCTCAAGGCTCCAACGCTGCTCCGGCCCCTCCTTACAGAATCAGAAACACTTGGAGAGCTTGATAACAATCAAACTAAGAGCACCCATCAACAGCGTGAGCTCCATTTCCTGGTTTGACTTCACAGACCACACCCTGACTGTAACACGGCCTGCCCTATAGTCCCCGAGCAGTGCATTCTGTACATCAGGCACATTACCATTTCCTGTATTATGTGTTCACTCTAACAAGGATGGTCTCAGCTCTCGAGTGAAATCTTTAATTGCCTTCAAACGCATGCATTCCCGAGTTGTGAGTCTCTTGATCAGGTTACTTGTGAATGAGTCATGAATGAATGAATCAAAGACAGATGGAGGCTACTGAGAAACGGACATCATCTTGAGAGGATGGGACCAATAAACTATGTTTGGGGAAGGATGGGTGTGTGCCTGACCAACAGGAGCACAGGAACACAGCAATACGAAAAATATGCACTCGCTGTTCGATGTTTTTATCAACCACATGGATGGGTGCTGGTGAATGGTGACAGAGAGTATGAGAGGGAGACAGTTGGATAACGGAAAAAAACAATAAGTCAGTCTCCATCCTGACCTCTCTCCGAGGTAATCTCCAATGGCTGTTTTGTTGAGACCCTCGCCCTTGTAGAGGAATTGAGCAATGTCGTCGCTGGTATTCTTCAGCAAGTCATTCTCAATCAGGAACTGGATCCCCTAAGAAAGAGAGATGGCCCCAGGTTACACCCTGCCTATGAGAACATGTGGGACAAATCACATTTCTAAAGAATCATAACAGTTAACTTCCACCTACCTTTTTGGGGTCCATGTTGAATTTCTTTCGGCCCATGGCCACCTGTTTATTCCTCTGCATATTTTTCCTGGAACATCAGAGTGTAGGTGAACATATAGTTGTATATGAACGAACTGTGGCATGTAAAAAGTGTATCAGGGCTGAAACTAACAATTATTTTCATTGTCGATTAAATGATTAAGCATTTAGCACTCTATAAAATGTCAGAAAATGGTCAAAAATGCCAAACATAAGGTAATGTTTTCAAACTGCTTGTTTAGTCTAACCAACAGTCCAAAACCCAAATATATTAAATTCAATATTGAGTGTTTTTTGCTTGATAAAAAACTTAATCATTGCTCAATTGTGAATACATACATTGTATTTTTTGCCTTTTACGTATGACTCATGAATCAAACTGCATGCAAATGTGACAAATTGATGGTCCATCATCATACTTGTTCGACAAGGCTTGGACCATTACAATAAATGTATTCACTTAATTTCCTGAAAGCATACTTCCCATTAACATTTTCCATTTGTTTGGCTTTCCTCCCCCTTGACCGTGATGACAAAGTGTTGATAAAGCCTTTAACATCATGCATATGGGAACGTCTCACTTCTCAGGCCTTGAGCTATTCAGGGGTCAAAGTGCACTCCAAGTGTCCACCATCACCATGGTTACATCTCCTCTGGTAATAGGTCACCACTTCTTCCCACTGATTCACTCACACCAGCATTCCTTTGGCTTTTGTCTGCCAAAGTCCAACACTCAACTAAACAGATGCTCCACCAGGGTGACGCCACAGACTATCATGTACTTCCTTCAATAAATGGATCACGGGAAACTTTGATCACAAGAAGGTGCTGTAACCCTTAATGGGCTTTAAATCCAGGAGAGAGTGCTTTAGCATTATTCGGTAACTGATGGGATCCCTATCCACTTGAGTAGACCAAACCCGAGCACTCCCTCCACTGGGACCATTCATTGTGTGCTTCTGCCCGTACACCCACTGCATTATTCAATGAGGCCTCCCATCATGGGGGTGTGCCTGATGAAACATTTAAACTGCCTTAAAAGCTTAGCCAATTTGGGGAGTGTATTTGGTGTGACGGGATAGCCCGACGTGGCCATCAAACATTAATAATTGACAGCTTCATTTGCTAAGTTAATAGAAGGCAAACAGCAAGCCAATTTAGCCATAAACGAGAGGGAAATGTGTGCGTCTGTGGGGGGGATGGGTTGGGTCCCTTTTTCTTACCTCTCCTCAGTGGAACCCAGGTTCTCGATCTCACTTGTCACTTCTGCTATCTCATCCTTCAGCCGCTGCAGAAAAGACGAAAATGTAAATTTAAACGTGAGAATGAATTCATCATCTGTCTGCCAATTTCCCGGAACACCGGGAGGTGCAGAAGGGTGTGACCAACACAAACAATATGCAAAGTATCTGTATTAAAACACACAGGGGCTCTATTAAACTGTGCAGAGGGAGAAGCCATCATCTCTGAATCACATGTTTGTCTGTAAGCCAGGTGGCCTTTTATCACATACAGTAAATACTCACATCACCTCCATCAGATAAAAAAAAAAAAAGAGAGCAGAGCCACTTCTTAGGCTGCTGATGAACTGAAACTTCACACACTGCTGCACATCCAGCTCCCACCTCAGTTCCCTTAAACTAAAAACTATATCAGCAAATGTGCTTTTGTGTGTTTGGGCTCCTAAACAATCCTCTCATTCGGAATTTGATTAGGTGGAGAACATTCGGGGATAACCTCAATACAAATGGAGTAAGAAAGCGTAAAAGTGGATTATATTTTGTGTAGCGTTTTAGTGATTAATGGCCTTAGAGGCAGATTTAGTCGATAAAGCCAGGCCCGGTGGTGCCAGACTGACGCAGTAAGGGCATTGCAGAGGGTAGAGGATGGAGAGGGTGACGTCAGCTTGATTAAAGTGTGGAATAATAGCATAAGAGAAGTCCTGTATACAGACAGAGCTTACTATTGATCATGAGAGGCTCCAACACTTCAAGTAAAGGTTACAATCATCATCCTCTCAATTCATATCCAGCTGCAGTGTTAGTGCATCATTTATCATGTACAATACCAACTCACTATAGGCCAGACCACAAAGGGAACATCTGTGCTTTCAAGGCCTGCGCAATCCCAACACATTCCTCAGATGCTTGCCTCCGCAAACAGAGGCTGTGCTCATACAGGAAAGTGGGTGGTGGTGGTGGGGGCCTTGACATGAAGGACCAGCAGAGGAGGGTGTGGGAGTCGAGGAGGAGGAGAGGGGTCAGTGTGCAGACCAAAGAGGAGGAGAGGACAGAGGCAGCAGATGTGGCAAGAGTGGTGGGGGGGGTGATCACACCTCTACTGTTTGTCTGACAGGGAAAGCGGAAGTTGAGCCACCCACTGGGACATCTGGAGGCCAACTCTTGACAGTCTGTCACCCCTGTGTGTCACTTGCTCCCAGAGTTGGTTATTGAGTGACAGAACTGGCCTGAGCAGCTAGCTTCGATGATCTAGGCTCGAGGCAACAGCCAAAAAAAAAAAAAAAAGATCATGGGCCATGGACAGGAATGAAACAAACCACTTTAGGGAAATTCGGCCAAGCTGATTTGAATCCTGAAGTGGAAATCAGAGAGTACACAAGGGATATTCAACTGACTGCATGAGCACGTTCCTCACAAGAACATAACCCTATTTTATCTGTATGCAGAATCATTTGCTAGTCATTTTTATACTAATGTTCTATTCAAAACCACATTTCAATAAAGACATAACTTGTATCCATAAATGGAGGTCTTTGTTGACACAGAACATGAAGTCTAAACAATAAACAGAAATGGTTTGCTAAGGAAGTGAGAACTTGGCAGGCAATACCTCACATTCCAAATGTTTGAAAGGACTCCTAGGAAAAGAGACATTTGTACGACTGGGTAGGAGGTAAATGTTCAAAAAGCCGAGGAGTTGTAGTTGTTGATGAAGCCAGTGGAAGGGAGCCAAATGTCTGGACCCTGTAGGTCACAAAAATGAAGACTCTCTTGCCCTTTGAGCCTCTAAATCTCAAGCCTGGTCATTTTAAAGGGTGGATCACTTAAATATTTCAATAATTTCATTAGCCTGACTGTGGTTTAAGTTACAGCACCCTAAAATGTGTTACAGTTGGGTAAAATATGTTTTTCTTGTTGAAAATCAAGTCATTTTCTTTAGTGACAGTTTTTGTATCGAGAACTTGTATTGTCTCACTTTTTCTACAAAAGATTAGCAAAACTGAAAATGAGGGTAAATAAGGTTAAGATGGACATTTTCTGCAGTCAAACGCATGAAGTACATGCTTGTTTTTTGTACCTATCCACTGTCTGTGTGTTTTAAGATTTGTACATATAAACATTACAACAGCCCCCATATCCTATTCCAGTTTTACCTGAATGTCCTCCAGCAGCTCCTGCTTGCGCCGGCGGATATTCTCCAGCTCCTGCTGCTCCTCTGGAGTGAGGTCGTCCGGCACTAGGGAGAGATGAGAGAGAAGATAAAGAGTTAGCACAGACACGGCCAAAATATAACGCACCTTTATCCTTTTCAATGCACATCTATCCCCGAGGTGTGTCCCTGAGAGTATCTCAGTGCACAGAAATATCATTATACTTCCTTGATATCCGAATTGAATGCCCACAGCAAGGAGTGGGGAGTTTGCAACAGAGAACATGCAATGACAGATGAAAGATGTTTCTCAGCAGCAACTGATATGTGTTCAGAGAGGAGAGCGGGACAGATCAGACAGCAAACAAACACTAAGCGTTTGAAACATCCACACCAACAGTAAACCAAGTCTGCAGCAGCCAGGTGCACCTCAGAGAGGATTTAACTTTTGTGTGAAATCTGTCCGACTAAATGAAAGAGCTCAGGTCAGCCAAGCAGCACTGAGCATTGGCACCAGAGTAGCACAAATGTGACAGGTCTCAAAGCGCTGCCAGTCCTCCTGTCACTCACCCTACAGGCTGTTATAATTAGCTTTGTCTGTGCCAAGGACTGAGGGGTGAGCAATGTGTCCTGATTGATGGGCAATGTGTTTGTGTGTGCGCGCAATCCCTACCTGCACTCCAAGCATAAAAGGGACACCACTAGTATCAGCACTCTAATAACATTAGTCCAAGCACAATCCGTGTTTCATTTACTTAAGCACTGCGCTGGAAGCATTTTCCCTTTACTCTCTCTATTTTATAACAGAATCAGTCTCTATTTGAGTTACTCTTGCAGAACTAGGCTATTTGGTAATTACCCTTAAAAGAAGGCAACCATTCAACCAAATCAGCACTTTTGAAATGATATACTTAAAATGGAACTTTCTGTGCATTTCTAAAAACATCTGTGATGCCTGGAGGAAACTGATTTCATCTTTTTGGATGTTAACAAAAACTTGTTTTCACTTGCTGAAGAAACGCATGATCCAACATGCAACAACAATGACCTCCTTTAGTGAATGCAGACACTTAAAAACTATGTTGTTCTCAGGACAGGTACTATAATAACAATTTAAGAAACACCTCACCAGTATTTCCAGTCTACATGAACACCTGCTGCTTTTTGCAAAATTTTCGTCATAAGCTGAACTTCCTGTAAAATTAAATGGAAGACTGTGCCCTCTGAGGTGTGAAACACCAACCATTTGGCCGCTCTGCTGCAAAAGAACTACAATAAATAAAATTGTGTTTTTTGTTAGAGATTCTTCACAAGACTAGAGATATTTAGCATAAGTGGCAATCAAACCCCCTGAACCCTGACAGTATCATGAGCTGCTCAAAGCGGTCATTATGTCACTGTCTTTTTCTCTGATTCCCCTAGTGGCCGAGCACAAGCCCCTTCCTCTGACCTCTCCTCCTCCCCTCATTACCTCAGCAGCAGGGTTCAAAAGGTTAAAGGGGTCAAGGTGTGGGCTGACTCGGTGGATCTCTGCAAACGGTTTAACAAGGTAATGGTTATAGAGTGGCGGAGGACAGAGGGATCTTCAAGACAAGGTCTTTACTTACTCATTCCACAACTCTCTAAGCTACCACCAATGACCTGAAAAACATCTCCTCCGCTTTTTCTTTACTCTCAGTCCAACATAATCCTAATAAAACTGCAGGGTTAAAATTCATGACTAAATGTGAGTGGCTAAACTGTGGACACAATGTACTTGCAGTAAAAGGTCAGCGGAATGAAGGTTACAAAAGCTAAACAAAATCTGGCACGGCAATCAATAAAGCAAGGACGAGGCCAGCCATCCAGAAATTACGAGCTTCATTGTGCTTTGAGTAGACACACATACACACACACACAATTAGCAAAATACAAGGTCAGCTAACTTAATTTTCCCATAAAGAAGAATTAATCCTAAATAAATGTCCATTTAACAAACATCCTAGAGAGAAAATATATGCGGCATAATGGAGAGCACTTATTTTAATAACAGAAGGTATGCTAACCTAAACATCTTGAGGCAAATACCCATGACATTCACTGGAATGTGTGCTAATATTTAACACAGGGATAATAGACAATGGCAGTCCAAAACAAGAGCCTTATAGCGGGCTGTTAAGGAGCTCCAAAACAAAGCCATGTTGTCTTCCCGTCTTGTTTTCAGACAGCTGGGGGAGCACGGCAGTCCACTCGAGGTTGACCTTTCACACATCATACCTCACAGCCTACAGTATCCCGGGTGAACCAGCCGCATCCATCCCAAATGTTCAGGGTATCCATGGAAACCATGGTAACCTCTGCACAACTGTTCTCACTTACAGAGGGAGATTTTTTGGTCAGACAATTCCCTCATAACCACACACACAAAACAAAGTGCTGACAGATCTGAGAATGTGTGTGTCTTCTTGCATCTAATGACCGTTTCCCAATCGACTGGACAAGTTAATGTCATGCTGAGTAAACCCAGAGCAGGCCGTGCGTTCAACAGCACAAACAAGAGCGAGAGGGAGGATGAGCTTAAAGCAGGAAGTCCAGTCCACTTTCTGGAAATATGATGTCAGGTTGGGCGGCTGGTAGATGCCAAAAGGAGCCACACCACACATTACAGGACAGCGGGACCCAACACAACACATTCCTGACTTAGAGGACCGCCACAAAGTGAAGAGAGAAGAGCTGCAGACAATGACTATAATTTGACACAGAGGAGGAGACAGAAAGAAACTGAGCAAAGGAGCGCAATCATTTGAAGATGGACCTCGGCTGTTCACTTGCCTCCTTCAAGAGCACAAACAACGAGCTTGTAGTATCTTAGCCCGTCAGTGGGCAGATGCATGACGACACCCTGGTCCTGCGATTAAAGGGCAGGATTTCTACCCAAAGGGCCGCCCTGCCACCCCACACATCAGCGAGCCAATCAGGTACACACTTCACTGCCTTCATGACTCCACCCAAAATAATCAAACCACATCAGGGAAGGGAAAGGCCCCACCTACAAATGTGGCAGAAGTGGGCACCAAGTCATTTCCCAGAACACAGCAGATGGGGAGGGGGGGACCCATCCACTTAAATAAATGCTGACAGCTGCCTGTTTCCCTTCTGCCTGGGAGCACTGCTTGGCTGTCATTCAGCAAACCTCTGCACTGGTAAGGCCAGTGAAAGAAAGAGTGTCATCAGAAAGAGACAGGAAATACGACAGACAGGGCAAATAAGACAAAGAAAGAGTGATGCAGAGTATCTGTTTCTGTACAAAAAGCTAACAGATTTACTGATACCTTAATAATATCCATCTCTTGCTGATGATACGACTAAAAAGTTTGAAGGGTAAATTAGAAGAAATGTGGTGTTTTTCCCCTCCATATTTACAACATGCACCACACCTCATCTGCCCTGTCTATATCTGAATTCAGGAGCCTCTCGGAAGCAGAGGGCCCCTACAGCAATCTGACTAAGGCCAGCCTGTATGTAGTGATTTCCACAGGCTGAAAGAGAAACACGGGCCGCCCACATCTTCACTCCTTCAGGGACTCACGCTGCCTGGAAAACTGGCCATTCAGGGGAATCACATGCACGTGGAGGCGTGCAGTCGTGCACATAGAGCAGGGCACAGTCATATGCACTCGCACACATGCGCAACACCCACACACCGACGCCCGGGGCCAACAGAGTGCATCCCCTGCTGTGCCTGGCATAGTGTCAGCGCTCAGAAACTTGCTTTGTGTTTCAGCTATCAACACTTTCACCATCTGACTGTCCAGACTGTGATATTCAGACTGAATCCATTACATGACTGCAAAAATGTCAATCTTAAGTCACTTAGTCTATTCAGTTTCTATTAGGGAGATTATTAACCAAAGTCAGTATCAGGAAACAAGGCAGGAGGTTTATAGTAGCAAGAAAATGACATTTATTTCATAATTATAATAAAACATGAAATCACCCCTTCCCATTAGCTTTTTTGAAAGAATAGTAATACATTAAGTCTTTTACTGGATTGAACTTGCCATGGTGGTGCAAAGTAATTTGGAAACGTGCAAGCAGATAATGACAATATTCCTATGTTAAGGAACAGACACAAGTTCCCTTTTTCCAAATCTGGGACAGTATAAATCTGAGCTTTGTCCCGCCATGCCCAGGCCCTCATTACTACTGAGTGCTGTTTAACCTAAATGTATGACTCAGACACTCAATTCATTCCCTTTAAGTATAAACATGGTGCCCACTCCTGAATTGGTCCCCTTCAAAAACTGCATACACTCTTCTTGTGAAACTTTTGTGCCTTTAACATATTTTATCTCACCACAATGCTTCATTTCAGCCCTAAATCTCATTTATCATCAATATATGGAATAATATATATCAATATTTTGATCGTGTGTGTCCTTATCTTTTGCTTCTAAGAGTGTCTGCAGAGTTTCTAGATGGGTGAAGCAATTTTTAGAGAGGGCTGGGTCAGTGGAAAGCACCAGGGAGGTGACATCAAGGGAGACACCAATTATAGCTCCCTCTCCCACAGCAGCGGAGCCCACTAATACACATCCTGATTGCCATCCTGCCAGAAGAGGCAGACGTCTCATTTCCACCCAGATCACTGAAGAACTCTCCTTGGAAAATAAGGAAATGAGAATTCTGAGTGCTTGTGATCTCTCAGCCCCCCTCCCTCCCTGCAGATGTGACCCAATTTAGGGAGCTCCTCAGCTCACAAGGACTCAAAAAAAAACGTATTAAATAAGCTCCTCACCTAGGCTGCCCCACAGCTGCTGGACAGAGATGGTCACAAGATGCACACATAGGTCAACTTACGCAGATCTGAATGGTGAAATGACACCGTTTAGTGTCTATTCTCTCTACATCTTCTGTATATAATCCAGATGCGTTTTAGGGTAGCTCTATAAAGGTTTTACACAAAAACGTGGAATTGTGGTGCTTCGCAGCAGCAGATGGAGACATCAATGAATATATTTATGCCACAACGCTGCCTATGATCTACTGCTGACTGAGGGAATATGCAAAGAGATACACATCCATTTCTGCAGCCACGTGTCTGTGTGCCTGTGAACTATTACATTTTGATTAAGTGGGGCCTCAGGATCTGATCAGGACAGATGAATGGCACTGGTGGCAGAAATCACTGCCTGCACGAGGTCCCTCATCTGTTCTGTGTCTACAGCTTTTTTCCTCCATATGTTTGCAGAAGAAACAGCATCCATTTGGTCCTCACACACCTTCCATTAGGCCATTAGGCTTGATTACCTTTCCTCTTCTTCCTCTATCGTCTTTCCCCTCATCTACTCCTATCTCTTCTTTGTACCCCTCTCCCAACCCCCCACCCCTCTGTTTCTAGCCAATCTTATCTCCAAAAAGCAACCAAGATCATCAGTTTTCTCCTCCCCTCCCCCCATTCCTTAAGGCTGTTGTTGCTGCTGTACAGCCTTTGTCCTTACAGTCACATGGACAGTTCCCTTTAAACTTGCTAAAATGCACCCTTCACCCTGAGGTCCCTGTAGGCTCCAATCAATCAACCCCTAGCCTAAACCAATAAGAGCGGCAACTGTAACAAGAAGCAGTCTACTTCATGGTGAGATTTAATGCATTCAGCGCAAAAACACACACACACACAAACAATCGATTATGTGAGCTGGGATGAGCAAAAACACACACAGGAGTACACCAAGGTCTATTAAACAGCTCAAGGCTTTCTGATCGTTCTTGCCATTTGCTACTTGAACAACAAAAGGTGATTAAAACGTGAATGTCTCATCCGCTGATCTGAGACTGAATCTCATTACTACGGTAAATCCCATGGGGACTCTCCCTCATACATATTTGAAAACACACACACACACACACACACACACACACACACACACACACAGCTTCTGAGCCAGACAGCTTGTAACAAAGCAGAGAAGGGGCTGTGAAGGAATGCCAGTCTTTAATATTGGCACCGGCCCAAAATAACTTATTCACCTCTGACCTCCAGATCCATAGCTGCCTGCCACACACAAAATGAGAACCCAAATGGACCACCAGTTATGTGGTGCAACCTGACCTGGCCTGAGGGTAGGAGGAGGTGAGGGGGGACTGAGAGAGGAGAGATAACAGGAGAAGGAGCCCTGTGTTTGGCTGGGGAGGCGTGGGACAGCGAATGGCAGGACAACACAGAGACAGTGGGAAGAGCGGTGGGACGATCACAGCTCACCCTTTGTGTCTGCAAGTGGCCTCTCAGGACATTCTTCAACAAGGCCCAGGCTCAGGCACTAAAGCATCCTTGGCTTTACTTGTGTGTCCAAGCTCCACATTTACTTGTTGGGCATCCCAGTGTCCTGAAACCATCTTTTGTGCCACCGAGTTGCCTTTCTTCCATTCCTCATACAGACACACCTCACCCTCACTGACAGCACCACACTGCTCAGTCACTGGCCTGCTGCACCGGTACTCAGTCATCTCAAGTGTCAGTCAGAGGAGCGCTATTCAACAGCCTCAACCACAACACGACAAACCATGCAGGCTGCAGAATGACAGGACAGCAGAGACACATGCAACATCAAGTCAAACTTCAAGTACTGTATACGATTCTCCTCTTTGCTGTCTTTGATCTGTATTATGCCCCACTTCACTGATTGAATCCTCAATACTGTCAAAGTGGTGCTGGGGGTGGATACAGAGTCAATGAAAACTAACCACACATCATACCAAGTACCACAGACAACTTGTGGAAGACAAGATCAATTTAACAAATGAACACATGAGCGCCATCAGCAAATTGAAGTGCTAACCTGTGTGAGAAATCCTCCAAAGTGTCCGATTTTGTGTTTTTCCAGAGTGCTCCTCTTCTTCTTCTACTCCACCTTATCTCTCCTCCTCGATATAATAAAAAAACCCGGCAGTCCCTTTTTCTGTCAGCTCCTGTGACTTAACACAGGTGAGCCGGACGTCCACATGACAAGTGGCAGAGAGAGGGAGCCTGCTCCTCCGCTCAGGGAGAGAGATACTGCTGGGTTTCAACTGTACAGCACAGCTATCAGCTCCCAGCATGCTTACAGCACACTGACACAGTCCACTTGGAGAAGGAGCCTTACTCACTCCCTCCTCTCTCTCTCTCTCTACTCTCTCACTCTATTTTGCTGTCACTACCACTAACATGGAGGCTCCACCCAGTGGTCATTCCTTTTTCTGCCACCGCCTCCTCACACACACACTAGGGCTGAGCAATATGATTATGATTTTTATATATACACATATATATATATATA
>LKNJ01001870.1:22153-147235 GCA_002120245.1 Maccullochella peelii | reverse complement strand
TACCCAAAATTACGCACAAATCTTGTTTTTCAATTACAAATCATGTAATACACATTTCCAAATCGTTTTGAGATTCACCCCATATTATTTTGGCTTCTGTAACCGTACCAGCAATGGATGAAATGAATGAGAATGAGATTAGGCAAATGATGGGACAAGTTATCTCATGCTATAAAGGGACACACTGTGTAGGTTTCTAGACCAATTTCTTTTTATATTTTTTTGTTTCTCATATTCTTGATCAACGTGATATCACTGAACACGTAACCTCAACTCACCTTTTTATTCAATCTTGTCTCTGGTGAAATCATGGCAGGTTTGGGCTTACCGGTCTGGGTCAAGGGGCCCAGTTTAAGATAAGCACCCAGCAAGTCAGGGATGGCACTTGTGGGGTGGCACAGGCAGTCCATAAGGGATACAGTCTTTAGTCTCTTAGAGGTAGGAGATCCAGGGTCCATCTCTATTAGGAGATTTTGATCAATGTCACTATACAGTCCATTTTTACCCTTGAAATACTGATTGATGTGAGTGGACATTTGGAAGTAGTTCTCCCCAAAGTTAGTGGTGTTGCGGCTGCTGTGGAAAAGGCCTCCAGCTTGAGGGATGATAGGTTCTTCTGGCTTCAGTCTTGACATGGCACCTTGAGTTTGTGAGGTAGATTGTGTTGAAATGTGTTTTTTGTAAGTGCCATTCTTTTCCACAGGCAGTTGTTTTCTCCTATTCTGACCTTGGTCAACTTCATTGGTACCCTTGGCACCAAAGTATTTATTGATGTGTCTCGCAAAGTGAAGGTAGCCCTCCTCCCAGCTGCTGGAGATATTGTTAGGTTCCACTGTTGCCTGATAAGCACCTGATTTTACCTGAGACATTTCAGCTTCTTGAGAGTTTATGATGCATGTGTTTGGCATTTTTCTCGTCTTCTGCATCCTGTTTGTCCCTCTAGTGGAGGACATGGTCTCCAATTTCTCCTGCATTTGAACTTTTGCAAAACCACGAGAGAAGACTGAGTTAATGTGATTGGCAACGTAACTGTAGCTCTCACCAAATGTTGTCGCCAAACAGCTGATGTGAAATAGTTGCAGTCTAGAATTTTCCTGTCTTGAAGGACTTGTTCCTGACCTCTCCTGGACTTTGCATTTTAAGGTCTGCGTTGTGTCTTTGGCCTCAGATATATTTCGCTCTCTGGCTGCCTGTTGACTTTGACTACGCCTCTGTGACCTGCCAAGATATTCTGGAGTTGTGACAACAAGACTGCCATTTTCAGCTAGAGATGCAACACCCTTTCTCTTGAAGTAAATGTTAATGTGTCTGGAGAATAGATTAAATGATTGACCAAGACGTCCTCCCAGTGAACTCAAATTAAAACTGTTCTGAGCCTCCTCAAAGATCCCAATCGGAGCTTCAGCTTTGAATGTATTCCTATTAGAGGATGAGTAAAAACGCACCAGCTGGAGATGTTTTACTTCACTGGTAAAATCTCTGAGGAAGTGGTAAGAGCTAGAGCCTGTATCACTGTGATTTAAATTTTTAAAAGTAGCTTTTCTTGTCAATCTGGAAGGATGAAGAGGTGACAGCAGTGAATATCTGTGGAGGTCCAGGCAGAGTGGTGCTTTAGCCAGACGAGGGTACTTTCTGAGAAGACTCATTAGGTACCTAATTTTGCAGTATGGCCTCAAAGCCTTGTTCACAGAACTTGAACACAAGTTGGTGCTGAGGTAGCGACCCATGTTTGACTTGATGTCTTGAGCAGCAATCAAAGTCCAAATGTCACTCTTGAGTTTGCTTTGATTTAGGCCGTAGCAGCAACAGGAATCTAGGAAAATACACAAAACAAACCCATTAGAACAAGACTACCAGCCATGCTAGCAGCTCTGTGAGGCTGCATTTTGGCACAGTGGTGCTTTGAGCTAAATGCTAACATCAGCATGCTAACGTGCTCACAATAACAATGTTAGTATGTTGATGTTTAGCAGGTATGTTTACCATGTTCACCATCTTAAGAAATTCTTAATAAATCTTATGAAATTTTGACCTGATGATAGTGCTAGATGAAAAATCAATTATTACAATTAATCCTGAGGGGAACATGAATGTCTGTACCAAATGTCATGGCAATCCATCCAATAGTTGTAGAGACATTTCAATAACAACCAAGAATGTCAACCTGCTGGTTGTGCAACAGTAAAAAGTCTCCAACCAATCTCATTAGGATTCATCCTCTAGGGACCTTGAATATATGGAACACATTTCATGACAATCCATCCAATCGAGATGTTGACCAAATTGGTGGACCGACCGACACTGCCCTCCCCAGAGCCAAGCTGCGAGCATGGCTAAAAATGTCTGTTGTAAATGTCTATTGCTTACGAACAAAACTACATGCAAATTATATTACTTTAAATCCAATAATTTATGCAAAACAATAAGGACAAACTTTAGATAAAAACAAGTGTCTAAGCATCAGGTAAATTTGGTATATCAATATTTCCACTGCATGTCTGTGAAGAGCAGAAGCACATCGTCACTTCTATAAAAAAGGTAACTATTTACGGAGTGTGCACTTTCAGAGTGAGCTGACTGTGTACAAACATTATGTTCCACAATAGCCTTGCACTTCCCATTTCCTAGTACTGTGTCCCCTCATGAATGCAACATGAGACCTCAGAGCAAATACGTCAGTCTACATGGCCTGTAAATAACTCTTTACATTCTGCCAATGATCTGTCTGCAATGTGACACAGAAATTTTAAAACAGACAGCTTTGACTATAGTTGCTCTCATATCCTTAGACAATAGGAGTGTACTTTATTACTATGTAAACTATAAAGCATTCAAAAACACTTACTGTGGTGTCTTCACAAAGAGAAAGGCAAACAGCTTGAGTACGGAATAGTCAAACATCAACTATGGTTGTTTTCGACTTAAGTGTGGGAAGGTCGTGAACCAGGGCAGCTTATAGCTACTCTAACCTTGACAGAAAATGTCTGATGAAAGCATTCACTGAAGATTTACCTGAAACACCTAGCTCTTCTGTCTTCACAATTCCAATTTTCTGTTCTTTGAAATCCAGTACACCACTTTTGACAAACTGTCAGAAGCACTATTTGTACTGTGTTTTGATACCTAATTCAACCCTTCTCTTGTGCAGTCCTTCAATCTTATTGGTTGAGCTGGGCTCGGGGTTGGACAAACACGACTAATGCTTTGTAAGACCACACAGGCTTAAAGTCATGTGTTGTCACTGCTGACTGTGGGACTGGAAGTCTAAAATTAGGGAGGGGGTGATAACTCAAGGGTCTCAGTAGCTGCTTTTTACGTTACAGCACAACATACACACCTCCCTCCAAAACAGACAGGGCTGTGAAACTGGTCACCAGCTCTGTAATTCTTAGAAATTCTGTACAGGCAACAACATGTGATACAAAACAATCACACATCTGCAGCGGTTAGTAGATATAATGAAATGCAATTATGCTTCAGATTACAGCCCACAATTTACAATGTAAATGTACCACGGAAACACTTACAGGCTACATATAGATACAAGTGAAGAAGTACAGGAAACAAGAGGGTAACAAATTTGCCTTTAGGGGGGAAGCTAAAACTAAATTACACTGTAAGTGCTTTTTTAATTACCCAGTTTAAATTAAGTAATTCCAAAATAGAAACAGAGTACCAGCATACCCAGCTTAAACTTAAACTTAGTAAAAAGAATGAAAAAATAAAAACTTGAAAATAAACTTTACAATACTTTGTAACTACACTGTATTTACAGTGAAAAGGAGGTGAACAATAGAACAGTTTATTTTACAGCCCAGTATTTAATCATAATTTTAAAAATATTAACATAACCAATAAGTATTTTATAGTTATAGCTGTCATTTTTTTGTAAATATCATAATTCCAAAATAAATAATTGAATTTCTATACAAACACTGTTACCCCATTCTTACTGCCTTGTTACCCATAATATATAACTAAAAATATAACTATACCCTGTAATTATTAAATTGTACTCAGAAATAAAAAAAAAACATATATATATAATTTATTTCCATGTTTTTACTCCCTTGTTCCCTGACCTTCTGTCATCTTCTCTTGTACTTCCATATAGATAGCCAGTAAGTATTTTATTGATACCCTGCATAAAAATAAATTACCCAGTAATCTACAGCCTTAACTAAAGTGCATTTCAGTCAATTGGAAAGTATGTAAATCCAACTGAAATTTGTCTGCCTAATATCGGAGTATGATTTGTAAACACCGCTGTCCTGCTTTGCAATGTATTGTTGACGAAACATGCTCACAACCTTAGAGGCTCCTGTGAGATGAAACACTCGAGTGTCTGTATCTGTCCCCCACCAGCACACAGAAACGACTCGCAAAGAGTAATTGCAATAAAATAAAAAATATCATGCCAACTCAGTCAGATTGGGTTTTTGAGTTTGCGTTATAATATATAACTCATCATTTCTGCTTATATCTGTTAGCCTTGTAAAGAAAAGGCAACTTTAAACGAATGAGGTCAATCATCATGATCTGGTCAATAATCATGACTGCCATACAACACAATTCCTAAGGAACTATTTCACTCTCACAGCTGATATTATTTTAGACTTACAATGACATCTAGTGGCAGCTTCCTGACAGTTTGGTTTTCTATCTGCTTTTGAATGAACCTCAATCTCAGACTGTGGGCGACAGCAAATTGACTGCACTTTGCTTCAGCAATTTTCTCTGTACTGTATATTTGTCTTACAGTACCCCATTACTCTCTTTGTCTTCTGCAGTAAGGCTCTTTCTCTTATGGTTAGACTTAATATTTTACTCTCATTTCACCAGTGTTCTTGTTAGAAGAAATATTAGAATTGGAATAAAAGAAGTATGAATTATCAATCACAAAATTCCAGAGAAAATGCAGTTGTTAGCCAGAGTTAGCTGTTTTATAAAATAACCTATGCTTTTTAGTTAGATTTCTTTAGATGCTAATATGAGGCTTAACATAATACATCAGTTTTGATATTCAAGCCACTTCCAGTAGATTGGAGAACCTTGTTTTTGCTTTTATCTTGCAATATCTACATCTCAATTACTGTCATCCATTTCATTTTTGGATCATTTTTGTAGATATTTTCATCACATTAACTCAACTAACTGAAGTATGTTTAATCACACTTACAGTCTTACAAGTAAAGAAATGATGCATCAAATGAAGGCTTCACAACACACATTTTTTTCAGGCAGCCAATATGTGCCTCCAGCTAGGAACAGTCTTGAAACTCTTCCAGACAGGTTCATAATAAACCAGCGGTTGATCAAACCATGTGGTATTTTCCAGTTTTTCTTCGCAATCAATTCACTTGTTAAACATACTTCATATTTCTGTGGTCAAGAGTCACTGTGTTTTCTTTTCACAACGTCCCGCGGTGCACTCCACCCCACGTCCGGTCCACTTTAAGCGATTTCTGGCAATGACATAGGACTTGTCCATAAATGGTCTCACTGGTGTCCACATCATGAAGCGACCCAACCAGCCAAGGCCCACTGCGCTGTACATGACTGCAAAGGCTGGGATCTCACGGTGAACCTGCCAATACACAGGAGGTTAGCCAACTGGCATAGTACAGTACTACATAATACTACATTTATGGGAATTTGACATACAGAATATGTAAGTTTACCTCGCCTTTCTCATCAATCACATGCATTTCATCCATGACCATCTCATAACTGACGTCATTGTATTTCGCTACATCATAGCCTGGCTTGGAGATATCGATAAAATCTACTTTTCCAGACTCATTTCTCTGCAGAAACTGGAGAAATCTGATCTCCATCACACATATGGGACAAAGCCCATCATACAGCACCCGAAACAGAGCAGGGAATAGATGATAACAGCACTGCTAGCTTCTATTTTCTGTTTCAGCCCGGGATATTTCACTCATTCAAGTGGAGAAAAGAGATTTGAATAGCGTCTTCAGTAACTTTATGCTTTATGGGTGAATGACACTTTGAGATATTTATGGACAACCAGTCTTATTCTAAGACCATATCAATATTTACTGTATTATGTACAAATATTGCTTTCCAGGTCTGCATGAATATGGGATACCATGTGTTTGAGTCAGGATTGTTTCAGAGGGCGAGCTATTACCACTTTTCTAGACAACCACTGCTCTGAGCAGGACAATAAATAATACTGTGAAAACTGTACACACCTGGAGCGCAACAAAATATTAAAAATGAATCAGAGCTGAAATTAGATACATTCTAAACATACAAATTATATTGTTTTTTATTTTATTACGAAATTGAAATGAATATGAATAAAAAATGTGAGTGAATGAAAATTACAACTCTTTGTTTCACAAGAGATTACCTGTACAACAGAATAATATTTTTTTAGAGTTTACTTAATCTTTTACTTTGAAGACAACTGAAAGTAACTTAATTACTAATTTAGTATAGTTCACATGTAATGGTACTTATGGAAGCCCATTTCACCAGGAAAATTAAAAGTTCTGTATGATTAAAAAAAAGCACATGCTAAGGGAAAATTGATACACTAACCGCTGCAGTTATGCCATTGAGTCAATTAGCCATTTCTAATGTCAGAAAGTGTTCATGTGTAGACTATTGAAATATTACTAGTAACACAGAGAGAGGCTTACCTTGACATCTGCAGACACAGAGCTGAAGGACCAATGCTGGTGTCTGCAGAGGGCAGGTGTCACTCTTGAATTTACACAACTGGGCAATCTGGTCAAACCCAAGACCAAACATATTCTCACGTGGCGAGGAGTGTATGACTGCAGAGAGGTCCCACTCTGCTGCTTTTTCCAAGCCAAACGTTAGTGGAGCGAAGCTAAACTCCTACCCCAATTTTTAAAGAGCCTGTTTCTCATGGGGGATGTCTTTTATAACTCTTCTGAAAAACCTGAAATGTTACACTGAGGTTTTCTGTCCATATTCTAAGATAAATGAACATCTGTAAGTTTACTGGCTAGCAGTGGTGGAAGAAGTGTTTGTGGGGGTTATATTACTAGGGAGGACTGAAATTAACTTTTATTCAGACATTATAAAAATAAAAACCTTTCAACAAGCTCCATTTCCACCTCAGAAGCCATGCATTGGTGGTGCATTATCCCCATTACCTGGCAGGAGAAATACCAGTACAGCATTCACTTGCGAAATTATTCATAGGCTTAGTATATAACACTTAGAATAAATACATTTTTCAGCATAAAAAATTACATTTGTTACATGTGCTTTAGTTATCACGACGAGTGGCTGAGGTGACTAGTAAATGAACCCAAAAGCACGACCAGGAAGCAGGATGCGGAAGAGGTATACTTTACTTCTCAAGTGTTTGGAACAGGATACAAACTCAGGCAAACAGACGATCCACAAAACAGGCGAGGTCATGCACAGGTAAGCCAACTAGAAACGTAGTATACTGCTGGTAAGTAACAGGCTGAAGAGCTGAGATGAACTGGCACCTGAGCCAGGGCTCTCACAGGTGTTTATAGTCAAGCTCAGGCAGAGTGGCTGATTGTAGATGGATTTCAGGTGATCCTGGCGGGAAACGAGCGAGGACTGGGAAGGCAGACACTAGGGGACATAATTAGACAGGGTTAGTGGAAACAAAACAGGGAGCCACGGTCAGAGCCCAGAGCGGGGCATAACAGTACCCCCCCTCTGACGGACGGCTCCAGACGGCCCTGGAAGATCTGGGTGACGGCGATGGAAGTCTTGAAGGAGGCCCGGATCCAGGATGTGGCCCGAGGGGACCCAGGACCTTTCTTCCGGCCCATATCCCTCCCAGTCCACCAAGTACTGCCGTCCTCGTCCACGCGGGCGCACCGCAAGGAGTCGTTTGACAGTAAAGACGGGGCCGCCGTCAATGAATCGACGAGGTGGGGGCAGTCTGGTGTGGGGCACTAAGGGACTGTCTCTGACCGGCTTGACCCGGGAAACGTGGAAAGTGGGATGTACTCTAAGCGACCTGGGGAGAGCTAGCCGAACAGCCACAGGATTGATGACCTTAGAAATCGGGAATGGGCCAATAAAGCAGGGTGCCAACTTACATGACGTTCCCGGCAGCTGCAGGTCACGGGTGGAAAGCCAGACTTGCTGACCCTCGTGATAGGTCAGAGCGGGAGTGCGGCGACCATGCAAACTAAACACGTGGGAGAGAACGGCCTCTGCCGTCTTCTTGGCTGAAGGCAGTTTGGGCAGAGGAATGAAATGAACCATTTTCGAAAACCTGTCTACAACTGTCAGGACTGTGGTATTACCGTTGGAGGGAGGAAGGCCTGTCACGAAATCCAGGGAGATGTCTGACCAGGGCCGCCGAGGCACAGGGAGTGAATGGAGGAGGCCAGACATTCGGCTCACCAAAGTCCCCGAAGTCAGCGGCGAGCCCCGTCTTTTACCTGACACGAGGAGATTCGGTGTCCAAGTTGTCCACAGTACAGACATCTGCCCTCTTTAAATCTACGCTGGCGTTCCTCTGGAGAGAGTCAAGACCTGCCCAGCTGCATCGGTTCCTCCGGGGCCACAGGGCGCGACCGTGAGTCGGGAAGACCAGCAACCCCTGCCCGCTGTGTCTGCCTGAGAGTAGTCTACCCCCTCTGGCTGGGAGGTGTCTCCGTAGGTTTGGGTCGGCTCTTTTCCCTCTCCAGGAGGTGATGATCTATTTGCGTAGCCAACGCGATAAGACAGTCCAGGTCCGGCGGTAGTTCCACCGAGATTAACCGATCTTTAATCGGATCCGACAGGCCCTGGAGGAGGGCATCGTACAGGGCCGCCGCGTTCCATCCACTGTCCGTGGCCCGAGTACGGGGCGTAACATTAGTTCGTCAACTTATTTTAAGAAGTCGGTCAAAATGAAAATATAGAACATTGTCTTAACTTATTACTATATCAAATTTAAACAAACAGTTTGCCTTCACTTAACAGAAGAAAAAACTAAGTTAGTGGAACTTGTAAATCTAGTGAGTTTTAACTGTGCATCATTTCAAAGCTAAGGAAAAGGAGGGTGCAGCTGTCCTGATAAGGTAAGGCTGACTCCATCTCCCAGGGGACAAAGGTCATTGGAGATAGACAGCGTTATGCTTTAGACTCCACATTTATATACTTGCTCCTCTTTGTGTCCTCTGAGGCATGCAAAGACAGTGGCTTGAAGTAACATACAATGTGACTTTCACTTGTAGTGAAACTCATATGTCTTGTACAGGGTGAAATAATCCCTGCCAGGAAGTAACCTTCAGAATTGGGTGGCAATACAGAGTGTTCACTTGTAATGCTAGTCTCTGTTCTCCTTGATCAAGCTTCAATAAATGCTTTGGCGTAAGACATCCAGGTCTCCTGAAACTTCTTCACTCACGAGTAAACCGGCTTCCTGATTTCCATCACAGGTACCCCTTTACACTGCACATATGTTTTATTGTCTGTAAAACAGACTAGTTTAGAGGTTAGTGCTACCCCCCGTGTGTCAGGGTGAGGAGCAAGTGAAGGAAGGACCCAAGCGCAGACCACGTAGGCAGGAGTATTTCAAAAGGGTTTATTGTTGCTTACAAGTTTAAACAGGCAGGCAGGCAGGCAGGCAGGCATGCGACAGGCACACAGGGAAACAGGCAGGGAGCACATAGCACACGACATGCACAGGGACACATGACAAGAACAATGAACCAACAGGAATCAACTGAAAAGGACAGGTACAAATAGGGAAGGGACTAACGAGAGGATCAGGAGCAGGTGAGTACAGAACACAGGTGAAAACACTGAGGGCCGAGACAGGAGGCGGGAACACCAGACAAGACTTCAAAATAAAAGAACCAAAGTCCACGTCATGACACTGTGCTTAGTTTGGGACCCAGTTATAGTGTTTATATTTTCTTTTTCCTTCATGGTCTTTTCTACTATAGAACTGTGCTCTATTTAGTTAGTTGAGTTGCATTTTGTTACGTTTTTTGATTTGGCACCACCTTGGCCTTGGCTCCTTTGTTCCCTTTTAGCTTGAGTAGATATTTATCACTATTTTCACTGTTGTAAATATTGTAAGTATATGTAATCTAGAACAAAAAGGAAAAAAGGCCTACACCGAAAGAAAACAGCAGTTTAAAAATAAAACACTGAGCATGACCTCATTTACCAAAGATAAATAATTTTTTTGTAATTACTCAGAGCGTTTTTCATCATTCTTCATCAGATACTGGGGTTTTCTGTTCTTATTATAAGCTCAATGGGTATCTACTGTAATGGCTGATTAAAGTTGAACTCCTCATTTCAATGAAGATAAAAGACATCTTATTTTGTTTGCATTCAACAACCACAGGTCCCACGAGGCTTTGACAGCATGTCTGTGGCTCAGGGGATATGTTGTTTTTGAATGCTAACAAAATAATTTTTGTTTTAAAATAATGAGGTGGCCTTTTTAGACTTTAAACTTCAGCTCTCCGTGGAGTTGTGGGGCATCCCTTGGTGTGCATTAGTCTCCTGAAATAGAATGTTTTCACAGCAACACCTGGAAAAGCACAGCACAGGGGCCGTTTTTGCTAGGCTTGGGCAATGAGACTATACATACTGTGAGGCAATATGAAATTGTCAGCCATCAGGGATTCTACAGTGGTTGTATGAGGCGATTGCTGGTGATTAATGAGTAGGACTACTTTCTGGCAACAGTGAATTACTGTAAAATGACACTCCAATATGATTATAAAAACACTTGAATTTCTGTGAAATTTACCATATCATGGCATGTATTTAATTTCATTATATACTGTGATACAGGATTTTATCAATTTTGCCCACCCCCAGCACTTGCAAGCAAGCAGAAACAAACGCACACACAGAGTACAAAGGGCCTCAGCAGGACACACAAAACTTTTGAACAGATGAAAACAAAAGTTTGTATTTTTGCTTGACAGACAATAATACTTATCCTTTTCTGGTGTTGACTTCAGCTTTTCTGTTCGTTATGTCCTTAGATCACCGTCTCTAGCAGGGTTATTGCTTTGTTTGTGTGTGGTCACTTGTATTTATCGTGCAAGCACACGTGATGAGATCAAAGGCCTTACAGCAGGGTCTTTCTGAGGGCGACAGCCACAGCCTGGAACAATACAGTTTCAAGGATTGTGCAGAGGTGAGCTCTTGTGATATATAGAATGTATGTATTAGGTTCTGCATTGTGTGATCGTTACCATTTCTTTGAAAATGTTCAGTTGTTTATACTCTGTTCACTTCTTTTGCCTGTCCCCACTACCCAGCTGGTGAATGGAACATGCCACCCGCAGCAGCAACCAATCTAGGCCACACGCCACCAGATGGAGGCTGGGGCTGGGCTGTCGTCTTCGGAGCTTTCATCTCCATAGGATTCTCCTATGCCTTTCCCAAGTCCCTCACCATCTACTTTAAGGAGATTCAGGAATATTTTTCAGTTTCCTACAGTCAGATTGCCTGGCTGTCCTCAGTCATGCTCGCTTCTATGTATGCAGGAGGTCAGTAGCCATCATACATTTTCAAAACTTTGACAGAGGCACACGCAGCATATTCCACGAAAATTTTGACTGAGCAAAGCAATTCTATCATCAATTTTTTGTTTTGGTTATATATCTGTTCACTGAAAGAAGGCACCAAAAAAGTAAACTATTTCTGTCCTCTGTACAGGACCTGTGAGCAGCATACTTGTCAACCGCTATGGCAGCAGACCTGTGGTTATGGTCGGTGGGGTCATGGTTAGCGCTGCCATGGTGCTTGCTTCTTACGGCAAAGCTATCATGCATCTGTATCTTTGTGTTGGAGTAATTGGAGGTAAATAATATTTTTAGTTTTTTTAATGATTCTAACGTGGGTCATTCTGTGCAATGTGTGAATATTTACTCAAATCACAATGAAATATCCATGCCCTGGTAAAATGGTGCTACCAAAGCAATACATAGACTTGGGTTAGGCCTTGTATTCTGAAAACATCTTACTAAATCAGATGCATTTAAAAAATCCCCACGTGCATGAACGTACGCCAGACCACATGATCCTGCTAATAACAGTAAGCAAACAAACCTCTCAGACTTTAAACTTTAATCTAGTAGAGATCCTCCACCTACTTGTGCCTGATTTTATCTTGGAGTTCGACAACACTATAGGCAACAAAATATAATGCTAGAAATGATAATTAGGGCTGCAGTTCATAATTATTTTCATTACTGATTAATCTACAGATTATTTTCTCGATTCATCAATTAATCATTTTGTCTATAAAATGCCAGAATATAGTGAAAAATCTCTGTCACCGTTTCCTAAAAGCCAAAGTAACTTCTTCATATCACAGTCCAAAACCAAAAGATATTCAGTTTATTATCACAAATGACAAAACAAAGAAGGAAATCCCCATAATTGAGAAAATATTTGGCATTTTTACTTAAAAATAATTAGAAATTTGTAGTTTTGTATCAGACAAGCACTGGACTAATTTATAATAATTGCTATTCATATTAGCTCTCGACCTTTAAACAGCACATTACTTCTAATAATATTGAATAATAACATTTAATTACTATAGCAGCTAAAAATGCCATTATCCTACCTCTTCAAGGTGGACCTGGCAGTTTTATGGTGTAGTTTTATGATGTAGTTTGTAGTCAAATCAGAATTCACTGAATGTTAACGTATCATTCTGATGAAGCTGCTCCTGATGAAGAAGACTTTAAGTTAGGTGTCCACATGTTTTCTTCATAAGAATTACATTTATTTTATTATTTAATTTTGTGAATTATGTAATAGCCTCAGTTGTTTTCATTAGCTGTCTTTAAATTTAAATTTTAATGAGACATTAGACATCACGAGTTTTACTCTGTATTCATATGATCCGAGCAAAATCTGTTTTATGGTATGTTAATGAAGCATTTTATTATTTTCACAGGTTTTGGCCTTGCCTTCAACCTCCAGCCGGCCCTGACGATCATAGGTACCTACTTCCAGGCCAAAAGGCCGCTGGCGAACGGGCTCGCTATGACAGGAAGCCCAGTTGTTCTATTCACTTTGGCTCCTCTCAATCAGTTTCTGTTTGATTCTTTTGGCTGGAGAGGGAGCTTCCTCATCCTGGGATCCATTGTTTTGAACTGTTGTGTAGCTGGTGCTTTGATGAGACCGGTCAACAAAGATGCCCAACCCAAACCAAAGACTCACCCAGCAGAGTGTAATGGGGCAGCCGCTGAGGAAGCTACTGCAGACACCAGTGCACAGTCAGCTAACCTTGTGACAGAAGAAAACCAAACTGAAAGCAGGAGTCAGGACTGTGTGCACAAATTCATAGATCTGTCACTTTTCAGACACCGGGGCTTCCTCATTTATCTGATTGGTAATGTGGTCATGTTTTTTGGCTTTTTCGCGCCTGTGGTTTTTCTGGCTCCGTATGCCAGACATCAAGGGATTGATGAATATTCAGCTGCTTTCTTGCTCTCTATTTTTGCTCTGGTGGACATGTTTATCAGACCAGCAACTGGCCTCATAGGCAACACCAAGTGGATCAGGCCACGGATCCAATACTTTTTCAGTTTTGCAGTTTCATACAATGGTGTGTGCCACCTTTTATGCCCGCTGGCACGTGGATATTGGGGTCTGCTTGTTTATGCTGTCTTCTTTGGTTTGGCGTTTGGGATGGTTTCGGCACTGCTCTTTGAAGTTCTGATGGACCTTGTTGGAGCTCATCGCTTCTCCAGTGCAGTTGGGCTTGTCACCATTATCGAGTGTGGACCAGTGCTTCTTGGACCTCCACTTTCAGGTTTGTGAATCAACTAAGATTTTTATTTCAGATTATAAATGCATCAACAAAATGTAGGAATTTTTAAAATGGTGACCAATGAAGTGTTCATCTTCTCTTTCAGGAGCTCTGGTTGATATTTTCGGGGAATACAAATACCTGTACTATGCGTGCGGAGTGTTTATGCTGGTGCCTGGCATATTTTTCTTCATCATGCATTACTACAACTACAAGAAACTGGACGAGGAGTGCAGGCAGAATGTGGCTGTGGAGATGAGGATTTGTGAAGAGGCAGTACAACTTAAAATGAGCCAGGATGATAAAACAGCACATGAAACAGGTGGATGATCTTGATGACTATGATTTTATTTTAGTGGATGTAGAAAGATGACACTGCAGAGGCTTTACAGCGGGTCCATACAGTATATAGGATATTTTCGATAAAAATTATTTTCCACTTTGGATGAGTTTGTTGGACTCTTTGCACCTTTGCTATATATCTGCGGTTCAACATTTGTATTTTAATGGTTATTTTATGTATGTTATTATTATTGCATTATGTGACTGTCACTCTAATAGCCTTTGTTCATAAATCATCCAGTAATGCCGCTGTTCCTTCTGCTACAATTATCGTAATGGCTCCATAAACTAATATGGTTCCTCTTTGTTTCTTCAGTGGCTGAATAAAAAGTAATTTTCCTGAGGGACTGATATAAAATAACGAGTCAAAACCCACAACACAGAGCCAGAGACTGTTCATTATCATCTTCTTACCACTAGATGGCACTGGACACTATCATGTGAGAACTCAAGGTGCAACACATCTCTCCTATTAAACTGCAATTAAACAACAGGCATCTTCATTGGTGGTTTGGTTCTTTACAGAATTGCTTCCCAAAGTCTGGGTCGTGACCCTCCCATCGGCCACCACATATTATGAATGGGTCCACAAGGAAAATTAAATATTTGTTGTAAAGACTACAGACTATCTCTCTTGAAATACCTTCACTGAAATCCCCTCATTCTTCAAATTCTTGTCTCCTGTAAAATATATTTTCAGTGTCTTGCATATCTGTAAAAGTTGTTCCACTGGGCCATCGCTTTAGGACAGTCATAAAAATTCAGTATGAAGTTATGGAAATGTTTTAGCATTGAACTTTTAAATAAGTGTGGGGAACCCTATGTGCATTTAATGCTAAGATTGCATTTGCATGTGTAGATGAAGAGCTGAAATGTTTTAGCAAGCCTCACTGACACAGAATATATTGTGCATATAACACAGACACATTTACCATAGCTATAGGCAAGGCCTCCACATATTTCAGTATTTTAAAGTGCTGTTTTTAGTTGTATGTGTATTTTTTATTGATACTTTCTAAGCTCATGCATATTTCTATTATGCGTATCGTGAAGAACCATACAAGATCTAGGATTCTGACTCATCTACCACGGAGAAAAAAACCTGACAGCAGATAAAATTTGTGATCTTATTCCAGGTCACATCAACCCACCAGAGGTCAAACTCCATATTCACATATATACTCTATAAACACATTGGATGGTTTCAGCCTCTTAGTGCCAGGCCTTGAGCACCCGCAATACAAGATACATTGTGGAGCCATTCAGGAAAAGAACAATGCCATTATTACAGATGTATGCTTAAATGATCCATTCTTATCATGTCCCTGCAAGGTGCATATTGACTTCCTTTTTCAGATGGACGAAAATTGCTTAAGTGAGTGAATCAATAAGTTTATTTATAACCTTAGATAATATTGGCTGAAAATCAGATAAACAGTGTACGTCCATGGCTTATGGGTGGGTGGTCTTCTCTTTGGATCCTGGTATAATTTCAATTTCAGTCAAATCACTGGGTCAAAATTGACCCACTTTGGGTCAATATAGCACCAATGCAAACCTTACCCAGTAGGTTGTTTATTTTTTATATATTACTGTTGGGTTCTTTACTTAAACTGGTTATTCTGACACAGTGTTAGACACAACAAGCTCAAGTTTTACCTTAAACTGTCAGAAATTTATTTTAAGTTGTACAAAAAGATGTGCATATGCAGTGGTGGAGGAAGAATGCAGATATGCAAACTGTAAAAATACTCCAAGTCCTGCATTAAAAATGTTACTTAAGTAAAAGTATAATCAGCAAAATGTAAAAGAATCAGAAGTAAAAGTACTCATTGTAGAGAAATAGCCCCTGTAGCTGTATATAGTATATCTAAAAATATATATGCTATTCTAATCTGCTGGTTATTTTCTTGATCAATCAATTTATTGTGTGGTTTGTAAAATGTAAGACAATAGTGACAAATACCAATCACAATTACCCTGAGCTGGAAGTGACTTCTTCAAATGTGTTGTTTTGTCCGACCAATAGTCCAAACCTCAAAATTATATTTACTGTAATTGAATACAAGGAACAGCAGCAAATCATCAACTTTGAGAAGCTGAAACCATGAAATCTTTACTTGACTAATGATTTAAATGATTAATCAGCTATCAAAACAGTACCTCGTAGTTTTGTATTAATTGACTAATTAATTAATAGATTCATCAACTAAAGAAGCTCAAATTTTATATATTGTCGAGTAAATCTTTACTAATAAAGTAACTAGTAGCTATAGCTGTCAGATAAATGTAGTGGAGTAAAAAGTACGACATTTCCCTTTGAAATCTAGTGGAGTACAAGTATAAAGTGTTATAAAATGTGAATACTTACGTAAAGTACAGCCACCTTAAATTTGTACTTGAGTAGATGTACATAGTTAACTTCCACCACTGTGCATACGATATTAAAAACTGCAAAGGATACACATATTATTAACAACCAGGAACAAATAGTGACATGCAAATAAATGCAGTTTGCAACCAAAGCATATTTTAGTGTGGGTAAATAACAGTACCCAAATTAAGTCAGTTTTGGCCCAGTAATGGAAGCATGAAGACATTATTTAAAGCTGTCTTTTAAAAAAATATATAGGTATCAATATGGTTATGCAGATATGTAACAAATGTATCATCTATTCCAATGGAAAAATAGGTTAATGAGTGAACACAAAGTGAGAGAGTGAAGATCTCCAATTAGTGGCGGTTCCCATAAACTCTGTTAATCACTGAACAGCTTGAGCATAATCACTGTGATGAACTGACTGATGTCAGTAAATCTGACTTTAATTGGGACCAAGAAGATTGAATCCAGGCAGCTCTGCGTCCAATCCCTGAGATGACGGCTATCATGCTGAGACATGATGTTTTACCCACGGTGCTGGTTTGAGCAGTAGCATCCCAAGTTCTGTTTTAACCACATGGTTGGGATGTCTGTAAAGAAGGGAGTGATACTGTCTGTTTAATCCAACACGTTTGTTAATAATCTCTGCTAATCTTCTTTACCCACAGCAGCAGAACTAATCTGTCTTCACAATGTTTACACTCGGAGGGAGGGCATCGCCATGCGAATACCAGAGACTTAAGAGTTTATTCATCAGCCCTGTGGACGGAGCTATTTATGACACATCGCTGGTCTAAAATAAACATCGAGAGCCAGGGCAGCTAACATGAATACACAGGGCATGTAGACATGTTCTAGCAGATAGAGGAGCAATTGCCATTACAGTCTATCCAAGGAGCTCTCAAAGACTCAGTCACACCTTCCGGAGACAAGAGACACCATGTCCTGCAGTGTGTCTCAACTGACTGTCGTCCCTGATGAAACACAAGATTTACTGAGATCATTTGGTGAAAACAAGGCACAGAGCACCCTACTTTCAAAATCAATAATCTTTGCAAACAGCTACCATAGCACCAATGAAGGTCACCTTGATATTTATGTAGAGTAAAATCATCTTTATTTCTCAGATATTTTTGCACTTTTAGCACAAGCAGCCAACATCTGACTGTGTAGAGGGAAAAACAGAGGGCGTCTAGATGTTGTTTCACTCTCCCCAATCCCTGAAGGGCAGCCTGAATCAGATGAAAGATATCTGTTCTACGGAACGCTCAGATAGCTGATTATACTCGTTAATGCTCATCTTGAAGGGACATTTGCAAAACAGATAGATGTACAGTAAGATGTGTATTGCAGTGGTGGAAAGTAACTAGGTACATTTACTCAAGTACTGTACTCAGGTGCAATTCTGAGGTACTTAATTAAGTATTTCAATTTGCAGCTACTTTACACTTCTACTCCACTAAATTTCAGAGACAATGTACTTTTTCCTTCATTACATTTATCAGATGTAGTTAGGAGTTACTTGCTAAGTAGGATTTTACATAAAAAGAATATGTTAAGCTTATAAAAAACAATCCATTATTTAAGATTAAACTATGGCTGAAACTAATTAATATTTATTTATCAATTTCCCACAGTCCAAGGTGTCATGTTTACATGTCCTGTTTTGTCCAACCAATATCCAAAACACAACGATTTTCAGTTTATAATGATTATAAAACAGAGAAAAGCAGCAAATCATTACATTGGAGAAGATGAAACTATTACTTTTCTATCGATGTATTAATTATTTCAGCACAAATGAAGCTACCCAACTGTACATTTTATTATTATATTATACTTAGCTCTACCTCCACCAGCTACAACATTAAAATGCTGCTTACATGTTAATGTATCACTAATAATAATCTAATCATCAACACTCTGAAAGGAGCCATTTTGCATATTGAGTACTTTTTCTTTTGATACTTTAAATACATTTTGCTGATAATATTTCTGTTTTACTTCCATAAAAATTTAAATGAAAGGCTTGTTTTACTTTACTTACTGTATTTTCTATATTTAGTATAGTATTGTTACTTTAACTTAAACCTGCAAAAACTGATTTTTTTTTTTGGCCACTTGGGGGCAGCGGAAACAATTTGTGAACTTAACATTGACATATCATCACCTGTAAAGTTGAATAATGCGAACTTGTTAGCAATCAATTACTTAATTTCAAAACATTATCATTCATTTGGAGTCACATTTGTGGCCACCTGACAAATTTAAGTCCAATATTCACTCTCTTTTAGATCTGTTTTTAGTCTCCACCAACTCTTGAGAAACATATCTGCCTCTAGCTGCTAAATACTCCACTATGTTCACTAGCTAGTAACTAACTTTGTCTGTCTGCTGTTTGGTGATGAGCATGTAGTGTACAGTGTTTTTTTAGACCTTTGTCGCTGAAATCAGCAGCTGAAAATGACGCTATGAAAGCAGTGAGAGTGAATCAAAACAAGAGGTTTTTAGTGAAAAGCATGCCAAAACCATACTGGAAAAGTAAATCTCATGAATCTTAGGATAAATACCTAAAAATATGAATGCTTTTTTTGGATGTTTATGTCTTTTTCCAGGCCAAGACAGTTTGGTATTACAGACACACGACCAGGGAAACTGTGCTGTTGCTGCTGCTGGACATCAGGCTTCCTTGTGGAATACAAATGAGACAAAGCAGAGCCCTTATGAAGACCGCCATTTTTTGAACTCAGACAAAAAAAGAACTTAAACCCCTAAACGACTCAATCATGACTAATGCTTGTAAAAGAAATTGAGTCGCAAAGCAAAAGGACTTAATGAGATTATGTTACCCATAATTAACAATCTGTGAAACACATTTCCCAAAACGGAGAACAGTACGGCCTTTTTGTCTGCCGTCAAGCCTAAGAATGTGTGAATTATCATCCAAACACACGTTTACCCCACTTTTCAGAGTTGACAATGCAGAGCCTCTGACCAATATCCTTAATCTGCCACTCAAAATACATTTAGCCTTTGTGAGAACAAATGTGCGCTGCTGAAACACTGGTTGTGGAGACTCTCTGCTGCCTATTAGAACCATTGTTCCTCTTTATCTGGTGAACACAGACAACCACTGAAGCTGCATGTCTGGGGACAGTGGTGCTGTTGTGTGCATATTACAGGAAGAATACAAGGATTGTCCTCTGGATTATAATCTATCCTTTGAATACCACACTGAAATACACTGCTACATAAACAATTCTGATTGAAGAGCCAAAGGACTGGATGACATAAACTACCCGTAAGCACTGTAGCATCTTCACATTGTGCACACATGCAGTCAGATGTAATTTGTTGCATTTGGATGATAAAAAGTAAGTGGGTTGTATTATCAGTCCATCAGGGCAGCACACTTGAGTGACCAATTTGACCTGAGAGATAACAATGTAAGATTTTATTTAATTTCTCAGTCTTGATTTAGAAAATTGTATTGAATCTGAGATAATTCCCAATCCCCATCTGCAGCCACCTGAGACGGGCATTCCAGCGTCATGTCCTCGGGGATCGACACCCAGGCCTGGGCTGAGACTGAAAGCATGACAGAGAGACTGGGCATGGAAAAGGGAGAGGAGCAGAAATAATTATAGGAGCAACTGAAGCGCATCGGCTTGTCCTTGCCTCAAAATGAAAAGCAGGATGAAACATGATGACACAAATCAACTGAAAGCCCATATACAGTACCTGATTCACTCATAACATCTGTGTAATTACACATCAAGAACCCTGTAATACTGGGATTATGTTACCAAATTTTGTCATCTGCACATTTCTGGAAGGGACCCAGAATAATTAAGTTTATCATTACCCTGAACCCAAATTGTGGATGAGCAGGGAGCACTGATGACGGCAGCTCTCTCTGGGAATGTGACTTATTTTGCTACCTAGAGCACTATAATGTTTTATTGTCGCTTTTCTGTGCTGAAAAGGTTTTTGAGTGCGCTGGCCTTTGTAACTGCGAATGAGCACTACAGTGGCTGAACTGAATCAATGTCATCAGGGGTTCTTTGTGTTTCAAGGACAGTCTCTCCGAGTCTCGGGCTGACATGACGAGGTTGTTGACTATCACAGCTGCCTCGCTAAGCCCGCCAAAGGTGTGTGATTAAATTCCCATTCTTTTCCTAAAGAGAAGTGGAGCCATTTAGAAACCCATAAACCATATGGACAAGTCAATAAAATGTCTTCAAAGCAGATCCTATTGGTTCTCTCAGAAGAAAATTACAATACAAACTGGAGACCTTTGTGTGCAGCACACAGTATGTATGAACACAATGGGTTTTTAGAGGAGTTTTCAATATCTACACAGGTGGTAAGAAAGTCATTCAAAACGTAATTGTCTGGTTTGTAAGGTTAGTATTCTGTATTCTTTAGTAATTCTGAAAAACTCTATCAAGGATAGCAATATTAAACCACTAAAATGTAACCGCTCTTACAGGATAAGGCTGGTGATATTCCATATTTTCGTTGTTGTAGACTAAAACAACACATAATTAATCCTACAGGTATTGCCTGCGTACTGTATCTGATATAGCCTATTGCACCATCGTTGTCGACAAACTGTTCAACACATCAATGACCCACACTGTTGAACAGAGAGACATGTTTCTTCATTACATGAACACTGTAGTTTATTTTGAGTCAACCCCACATAAACCGTCTCGCTGCCCGTAAATAGTCACTGGGCCCAAAATGTGTACATCTGCGGCTAAAAATAGTCCTCAACAAACACACTATTTACTCCTGTTTGAGTAACGTTGGCCAAAAACAACAGTGCCTAGCTGTTTAAAGAAATTACTGAACGTTTGAAGAAAAAAATTACATTATGTACACGTGTTTGTGACCCAATTTTAAAGATTTACATCTGCAGTAAGCACGCCTGTGTCCAACATTTTGTTGACCCAACAGTCATAATCCCCATGGCTGCTAGAGGGCTTTGTCACTTGAAGGTTTGTTATTTTTGGGCATTTGCTGAGATGGCTGGTGCTGTCGTTGTTCTTGGGAGGACAGTCTAATTTGTTGACAATGAGAGAAGTATAGAATAACAACAGCCTTATCCTCTAAGTCGAGATTGTTCTCCCAAGGAAAACAACAGCATTTGTCGTTTCAGCAAACGTCCAAAAACGACACATGTTCACGTTCAAGTGACAAAACCCTTAGCAGCCGTAGTAATTATGATGGGAGCAAAGGAGGAAGTCGGTGACAGCATTATAGTGCGACACAGTCCGCATAGGGAGGAGTTTGGGGTAGATGGATGGGTCAGCAAAATGTTAGACATGGAAGACCGCTTCTCATTTCCCGTTTCCAACCAGCAGTCAACAATGTATGCATGTATATACAGGTTGCTAAAGTAACTTTCTGTCTTCAAACCAGACACTGATTCCACATCACTCCAGCAGCTCTATCGTTTTTGTTTTGTTTCCCCTCTAAAATCAGTCCAGTTATTTCTGTTCCTGCCAGGCAAGACAAATCAATGACCAACCTTAAAATGCTTACAAATGCATTTGGTTCTAAGTATTTGTTGGTTCTGCAGTATAGGTGTAGGCTCCACTGAAGCCTGAAGTAAGAATTAGAGATAATTTCCTTTATTTCTTCCATCTAGAAAATTACACCTGAAAGAATTATTTGACATAGATTTTCAGAGATTTTAGCAAACAGTTGCAGCAGTATCTATCTTTGTAATGGAGAGGACTTAGAGCTAATGCAACAGAATGACAAACAACATAACTCACAAACCGACTCCTGTGCAGCCAGTCAGCTTTAATGTATTGTAATGTATTCATAAGGTCGTTCAGTGGTGATGGATTGGCTGAGCTTCAGAAAGTGGGAAGCTAATAAACAAATTTGTTAAGTCTTTATCTTCCTTCACTGTTGCAGCTCTCAATGCATCACCACATGTACAGCTTTAAATATGTCACTCAGACATACTTTTTCTTTTTACAATTGAACCAAGAAGAAAGTAAATAAAATATCTAATATGGTGTGTATGTAAAACTGATTAAAAGGTTGATTCTCACAGCATGCTTTCGCGACAAAAGAGCATAAATCCTAAATTAAAAACAAGGCCAATGTGATCGATTATTCATTTTCAAAAATATGAGAAAACACGTTGAAAGCTGATAGTTTAAAATTGAAAATGAGCTTGTGTTGGAGTTGAATTAAACTGCTTACATAAACAACCAAATAAGACCGAAATTAACCTCATCATAGCGGAGTGAAGAGCATGATTGCAAGCACAGGCAGCATTATACAATACCATGTTTCAAAAAAGCAGCCCTCTCAGCTGTCTAAATAGGATGATTGCTGCTGGTCTGAAGGGTCCTTCACTGAGAGAAGCTTTGGAGGAAAGAGACAGAGAGAAAGAGGTAGCACATGTGGGAGGTGCCAAATAAAACATCACTGATTCACTTGTTTAGTACTGTGCAGTGATTTTGTTGTGTGAGTGTGAGTGAGTGTGGCTAGCCTATACATACAGTACAGCTACAATTTGTGTGCTTCCACACGTGTAAAGATGGCAGATTTACTAGCACTTTTAATAAAGGAAAAGATGTCTCTGCCTGGATGCTTTGTTCTTGCCATCTCTTTGAACAGCGGCAGCGCTCACAGCCAGGTGAAGGACGGAGTCAAAGGAGGACATCCTTTGTTGCAAGAGGCTCATCCTTATCCTTTAACAACATGATGATCTAATTATCTCCCCATGTAACTGCTGAATATATAGCTAATAGTGACCATTTATCAGGACATATTAATTGAAGCAGACTCCCTCAATTAATCAGTTGTTGTGGCTATTGTCATGTGACGCATTATTTTCACACAGCCCAATAAAGAAGCTTTTTTCCTTCCAAAGCATTTGTAACCACATGATAGTCAGTCGTAATCAAATTTAAATATCTCATTTCTGTGGTGCTTTAGAGGTGTTTTAATGAATAGAACTTTTTTTTTTCTGTTTTTTCCAGCCGAGTTCACTAGCATTATGAAAATGAGAAACCACTCTTGTCCCCTTGTGCCTGATCCAGAGCTTCTTGCTGTGGATTAGCATGCTCATTACAGCCCACATCTATTCTGTCAAACCCGTGTGTAAACTGGTTCATCACACTGAGTTTAATTTGATTAGCCAATTATTATTTTTTTTGCATATGACAATTCTGCAGGGGAATCATTCTTTAAAGTGTCTGTGTCTATTAAATCTTTCCTCTGTAAGATTTTTCCAGTCATGAATACTAAAAAAAATATTTTTACAAGTGACAGTACTTTCTTTAAGAGGGGTTAAATTTGTTGATGTCATGCTTGGTATTGTCATAACTTCTGCTTAACAGGTGAAAGTCCTCATAAAATAGTGGTGTAAAATACAGTAGAGAGAACAAAAGAGAGACTCACTCTACACATCTACAGTATACTGTATATGTTGTTTTCTGCTGCTGAATTATGGCAATAGCATAGAATGGATGATAGAACCATAGACTTATCAATAATGCATAAGATAGTAAGAGGAATGACAGACACTCTGCTGGTAGGTTCTCTCCAGAAGCAAGCCATAAATTTGCAGGGCAATAATAATGACTCTTCTCAGGGAAATAAAGGCCACCCTCTGCTCCCCATAGTCATAAACCTGACTCACTCTTCCATTGGTTGGAAGAAAAATGCTTCCTCTCCCACCACACAGGAGCCATACACGGGAGGCACTTCAACCAGCCAACTTGATATGCAATCATCTCTCTTTACAGGAAAGAATACAATTTCAGTTTTTATATTAGCTATTTTCCTATTATGCCTGTGGAGGTGGGGAGAAATAGTGAGCACAGTAATGGTGAAATGAAGTTCACTTGAACAGCTTGGGAAAAATATTCAAAAAAGATTTCCAGTGATTCTTTTACTTCGACCTTCTCCTAATGCTGTTGTGCAGCATACTGTGTAGGCTAGACCTGCTACGTAATATTTTACTATATTTTATTATTATTTCAAATATAGGTTATTCTTTGTTTTTCTTGGGCAAGAAAGTATTGAATTGTCTTTAGTATCTCATAAAGTCAAGATGTCCCTCTCATCTTTAACTATTTTTTATATATACTTCATTTGCTTTCTTGTTGAGAGTAACGTGAGAAGATCAATACCACTCTTCTATATGTCTGTTAAATATGAAGCTGGAGCCAGGAGACGTTAGCTTAGCTTAGTATAAGGGAGAAACAACTAGCCTGGCAAATGAACAACATTACATCCTGCTTGTTTAATGTACAAAAAACGAAGTTTAAAAAGGACAAGTTGTGGTTTCAGACTGACCCAAGCTAGCTGTTTCCCTGTTTCCAGTCTTTGTGCTAAGCTAAGCTAACCGGCAGCTGGCCATGGCTTCATATTTACTGTACAGATATGAGAGTGGTATCAATTTTCTCATCTAGCTCTCGGTAAGAAAGCAAATAAGTGTATTTCTCAAAATATCAAACTGTACCTTTGAGACATCTATTCTTTTTACAACGTTCAACGAAGAACTAGCTAGCTCGCTAACATTAGCACTGATTCCTAAATGTTACTTTTGGTTTGTTTTATTTCAACACCTGCCAAGTCAACAGTAGTTCCTGCACACTCAGCGTGTTCATCCCACATTATACAAAGGAGGGAGTCAAGACAGTGTTAGCTGTCTTTCTTTAATGGGTCCACTAGCTTCTGTGACTCAATGCAATCCCTCATTTAGCATTTATTTCCTTGTCTTTCTGAAAAAAAATTAAACGTGTTCCTGGAGTTTACTTTCCATATTCTAAGACAAATTTGCATCCACAACAGCATTTGCTATTCAAAATTGAAAAAAAATTGTGATTTTAACAAAGTTAAACAACGATTAATTTGTCAGCATACAAAAACCCTCCAGCTCCCATGAAAATTTACCAATACAGCAGTGCAGGTAGGAGTCATCGTAACTTGGTTTCATCCTTTCCCATAATATCCAACATAAACCTTTTCTAATGTCAGATATTAGAGAAACAACGATAATATATATCTACACATATGGAGTGAACCACACAACATACTGTTGAGTAAAGTTTCATAAGGCTGGATTTTTTTGTTACATTCATTATTACAAATATCAGTGTGATTTTGAATTAGGTTTTCTTGGCTTTGACGTTAGTGCCTGTCCACACACATATGTACACTAAATACTATTAAAATACATTCTCAGTCGGTACCAAAATTCACTGCTCCTGGAGAACACTAATATTGGTGGCGCTGCAACTGCAGAAAAATATGTAAAATCTTAACCTTAAATTTCTTCTTTGTGGTAATTACAATTTTGACCAAGTACAAGTCAAAATAAACACTTGGGGTCAATATATGGATTTCTTAGCAAAAACTAATTTAAATTTACTTAAAATATTTTAAATTTGACTTTAAACACAGGTCGTTCTTTGATTTTCTTGGGCAAGAAAGCATCATATTGTCTTCACAGTCAGCGAAAACAGGATGTCCTTCTCATCTGTAGCAGAGTTATCTAATACTATACCATCTATTCATTTTTGACCATCCATCCATAAGAACAGAAATTGCATTATCACTTATAGAAAGGTTTTTCAACTGACCTCTGCCAGTGAGGTTCCTCCAGCTGTTCAACTCATATTCAGTCAGCAGTGGCCCAGAACAAATACTCTGGGATGGAGAGTGCTGGGGTGGGTCTCCATAATCAAGTCTAGCGAGCCGCCTTTAGAGTTCAAACAGAAGGTATCAAGCAGTGTAGGGTCCATTTGTTGTGCTGAGTGCTTTCCACAAAAGGTTGCATGAGACACTCTGACCTTGTCAGGTGGGTTAGACAGAGATTTCTGCTGAATCCCTTTAAGACCTCAAAGGAGACCGGCAGCGATTTGGCATATCTCTCACTGATTTCTTCCTGAATTATGTATCTTTAACTTGCTGTAAGAGCCACCTGATAGCACAAAAAAATAACACATTTCTGTCCTTGCCTGAATGTCAGTTTTGGAAGTCAGACACAACTCCTTTATAAGTCTGATCTGGTGTGTGCATCCTTGACGTATAACATATGGCTGTTACAGAAATTATTATGCTCGTGCCATTCAGGTGCTAATTTAAACATCTGAAGGGCAAATGTGGTTTCACCTTGGGAGATGAATACAGGCATCGGAGGAGGACTGGAAAGTTCTAGTACAACCACAATTTTTTGGTTGTCATGTGATGTGATGGAGCCAACATGACTTCAATGCGCCATGTCAACCGTATGAGCCGAAGAGGACGTACTAAAGGCAATGAAAATGACTGAGGAGAAATGTCTTCTCACAAGATTTCATCCCTTTAAAAAAACCCTTAACGAAGCTGTAATCTCCCTGTTTAATGATCATATCTGATTCTGCAATCTCAAAAACAGCGAATGCAAGAAACGCACATCACACTTGACAAATACTGTACATTTAATCTCAGTTATTAACAGCCCTGTGCACTTAACCCAGATAACCGTTGACGGCTGATGACATTTTTAAAGGCAGGAATAAAAGCCACCTATTGTATTAGTGTTTTTTCTTCACCTGCATGCCATGAGAGAGAGCAGGTTTTACAGTAGCAGATCTCAGGAGGCACAGAGACAGTTACTGGAATGGAACGATAAAGCCCTGAGCCAGAAGGCAACAGCATCTGCTCTCTCTGGAGACTGTCATCAGCAGTTTGGGCCAAAAGAATGGCTACTTATGTTGAAATGTCTATGTTCTTAGCTCTATTGTTTCTGCCTGACACTGCAATACTGTAGTTCTCTTTGTTAATTTTGAAAAATTCACAATGTGCATGCAATGACATTTGACTTAATGGTGGGATCAAATAGTGTAGCTCTCAGTAAATGTCAATCTGACTCAGGAAATAATGGAGTAAAAAGGTCTTTCCAGTTTTTAATTATATGCTTTAAAAACAGAGCTAGGCATGCATTACGTTTGCAAATGGTTGGCTTTTTATTCTGCTTTTCACCTGAGTTTTCTCATATCACACCTCAGGTGTAGAAAGGTTTGTGTCTGGGAAGTTAATGAGTTGTTTTGCCAGAAAGGAATGTGCCTCACTCTTATCCACAACAAAGATATAATGGAAAAGATTAATATCCTTAAAAGAATCTATTAAATGTTAAGATCAACTGATGTAAAAGGTGAGACACTCAATTTCCATTAAACATGAGGGGCTCAGTGAATTGAAAAACACACCACTCAAGACTTCAGTTATTTTAATAGCAGTTTGGGCTGATTCTACCCACTAAGACATTAATACTCTACTGAATAAGATTCAAAGGCCAGATTCTCACACTGCCTTCTATAAAGATAATCTTATTTCTTACTTGGCTGAACTTGAGAGTTGGCTCATGCAGATAAAGTAGACACCAACCGTTTCCCATTGACCTTTCCAGAAAGGAGCAGAGAATGCTTCAGAAAACAAAAACACTCAATGAGAATGCAAATGAATCACTTGAAAGGCATCCCTCACTATTTCACTGTAAGTAATTTACTGGCAGTGATTTATTGATCTCAGAGAAAAGATATTTGAGTTGTTAAACCAACGTCAAGATAATATGTTCTTCTTTTATTGTGTCTTTGAAAATGTTTTCACGCCACTTGTCCTTTTTTGTTTCACATACACATCACTATGTAACCGCAAACAGCAGGGATGCCTGTAGAAATGTATGACTTTTATCTGTTCTACATGTTCTCCATGTCTAATAGAATCTTCCTCCTGGCAATGGTGTCATTGTAATCAACAGTAATATCGTCTTAAAATGTCACATGTTTCTTTAGGGCAGCTAAACCTTTAGTGATTCCTGTTATGACAAGAGTAGGCACAGCTGAGGGGGAAGCTAAATAGAAAACTGCTCCATAGTTCTTCCTGAGACATCTCCAGCTTTCCCACCCTGAGCAAAACACAACGATTTATTGACATTTTTACTCTGCTTAGCCACCCTCAGCATGAAGCAACCAACACCTTATCTTGTAGGCATGCCATTTGGAAAGGAAATTTGACATGGAATCAGACAGGCGTTAAGAGTAGACCCATACTGCTGCCATTTTTTTTTAAGTACATGACTTTTTGTTGTCTTTCCAGATGTAAGAAGAAGCACAATGCTTTGGATATGTCCCTGAGAATCTCATCACTGTAGGTATGTAACATGCAGGCTAATAGCCCGTGGGAGCTTATGGGCTGTCTGCTTCCTGGCCATATCTGTACTGACCATTTTAGATTTAGGAGACAACTCCTATGAACATTCTTACAAAAATTGTCCTCTTTTCAGAGTTACTTTTCAGAGAGCAGCCGTCAGAACCTTTCAGGAGGTAGCCTATTGAATCAGCAGTGCATGAACCTTTTTCAGACAGAAACTGGTGGCCTGCAGGTCAGGAAAAAATCTTTTTGATTGGTTTATTGCACTGCAAAGATTATTGATATAGATCCTGGGCATTTGTGTGTGTGTGTGTGGGGGGGGTTATCTTAGAATTTGAATAATTTCACAATAAAGTTTGTGTTTTGTTCTGAGCCAAGTGATTGTGAGTCTTAATTGTTAACAAATGTTTAGACATGAAAGTAAAGGGGTGTCACATGAAAGCACACTCGACCTTAATGCAGTTCAACACACCTTAATATTTGCAGGGGTATAGAGTCAGTTTTGTAAAGTGTACTTGTGCTGCTCCTGTAAAGGGTGGAAAACATTTATCTGTAGAGAAATATTTTAGCTTCAACAAAGGATCGATTGGTATTCACTATATTAATCTACATGGTAATTTTACCACTGAAGTTAAAGGATAAGGATAGGTTAATATTCTATATTTGCCATGTAAAGACCAAAACCAACAATACTGACATGTATTGCCTGTGTAGCCAAAGCCTACAATACTAATACAACTTATTCCTCGTTGCCATAGAGCTCCATTGTCACATTGCCACACTGTCACACTGAATGCATCCATGAACGTAGGCACTGTAGTTTATTTTGAGTCAATCCCACATACACCATCCTGCTGCCCGTAAAAACTCACTAGAGCACCAAATGCGTATTAATCCACCACTGAAAATAGTCCCCAACAAATACACTATTTACTCTTGTTTGAGTAATGTTTGCTAAAAATTGCAGTGCCCAGTTGTTTTAGGAAATTACTGAGCCTTTAAAAAAAAAAAGTATATATTTGTGACCAGTTTTTAAAGGGACGTTACAAAGTACTGAGACATGGACTAACACATTGTTGATTTTAATCTTTTCATGGGATTTGTTTACAATAAGAAAAATATAGACTAGATAACAGCAGACTTAACCTTTAAAGACCAGAAAAGTTTCCCACTAATTTAAAATTTTTTGAAAAATCATTGAACAAGAAGCAAAGAACCTCTTCACTGGGTTCCAACTCCTTTATTGACTGAGTTATTGAGTGATTAGTTTTCAGTGTCCAACTTTATTTCAGAGCTTTATTATGTTTACACAGGAATTTAGAGACCTACTGTTAGCCATTCATAAAGGTTAACTATTGATACACATTAAGTATGGGCAGACTGATACTAAAATTAACAACACTACCAATACTAAGTCTTGTTTTGAATTTCAACACTAGTTTCAATAGGATCGATGTAAAAAAAAATCTCTGGCCCTGGTGTTACGTGGTATTGGATCAAAACCAAATGTTGTGGTGTATCACCCAGTCCTATTCCACACATTTTAGTTTGCCTGTATGAACATTTTTTTCCAAGTGTTCTGGATAATTGTCTGTGTGTGTCACACTGGAATAAAGATCAATGATAATATTGATTTCAGTGCTCTGTGTTTTAGATACACAACCTCCTGGGTGCTCCAAGAATTCTACATATTTCTGAACAAACTCCCTGTGAAACAGATGGCTCGAATAAAGGTCAGTCCTAGTGTGTCAAAGTAGTCTACGAACAATTAATGATTAATGACTGCCCAATCTTCGGAAACTATTGTTCTGCTCAGAACAACTCAGTAATTTATGCTATTTGGCTTCCTCCTATATGTCCCAAATCCCCTCTGCGCAGAGATGACTCTGCCAAAGCCTCAGACATTATGCTGTGTTGTAGTGTGCCTACATCTCAAGCAGTTTCTTGCTGTTCTTCTCACGCTGGGTATTCTTCACTCCTTCCTGAACTGGGAATGCACCCTGTCTTCCTGAGCAAGCATCAAAATAAAATGTGAAGTCTTTATGCCGTAGAGATGGCAGTGTGAGCTGCAGGCCTTGGGCATGTTCTGCATGCCAGCGATAAAAAATCCAGACACAATGCAAAAGTAGAGCTCACCATGTAGTGAAGGTTGCGGGGAGGATCAAGCTGTTTCCCACACACACAGATAGGTGCTGATTTACACCAAATAAAGGCACTTACCTCCCCATCTTTGCTACGATCACCACTACGTCTCCATCATAGACTGAAGAACTCCCCCACTGTAAGTGAAGATTACCTTCAGCTGAATGGACATTATTATTTCACAACACAATCTGCTTTCAATTTTCTTTCCTGCTCAGCTTGTGAAAACATGTTCTTTCCTAATCTTCTTTTCTGCACCTTCCCTTAACAACATCAAGGTAAGCTAAGGACCGAGGGGTTTACGTCTTTCCATCCTCATGTGCCTGTATCTGGAAATATAACATCCTGACTGCCTTGTTAAGTTTCTTGGACTAACTTTAAATCAATTTAAAAAATTAAGCATGTCTTTAGTTCTCTTTATGTAGGGCAGAATAGAAACTGACGGCAAAAAAAGGAAAGGAATACAAGAAAATGTTCCCTCAGGAGAAAAAGAAATCCATTCTCGTAAATAATATAATGCATGGAAATAATTGTTAATCGTGCGGTCACAGCGACGTGAGCGGTGCCAGTTTCCCTGATTTGCATTTGTCAGAAGCATATGATCAGGTGGAGTCCCACCATGCCATCTAATCCAGAGGCAGTCTGGCTTTAAGACATGTGATACAGTCTTTACACTCAGCGAGGCTGTATGGGCACATTTGTTTCTTAGTGCTCGCTGAGGGGGGACTCAGCGAGAGCCGCTGCTCAGAGGCTGCCTCTCACTGGAAGGATGCAGACGGTGAGAGAAGAGATTTCACTACAGTTAATTAAGGAGCACTCCGCACGTGCCTATAAATGCGAAGGGGCAAATGAATTCAGTGTCAGTGGGAGCAGCTCCTCAACGGGAAGCAGTGATATTTCAAAGGTGGAATTGAAAGAGCTGTAAATCTATTTCCTGACTCGGGCTTGACGGTCATTTCTGAATCACTGGACTGTTGCTATCAAAGTGTGGAGCAGGGAGGCAGAGTCAGTGGAGTTCCCTCCTCGAGCCAAATTCAGAGTTACTGGATGGGATCAACATGAGCAGCATTATGGATGGATTTATGTCATTCTGTTGAGATATTTATATACTCTTTGTTGGGTTGCTCAGGTAAGATTTTCTTCTTCCTACTAAAATAAATCATGCCATTGTCAAGAGATTTAGCTTTTTTGCATGAAACTGGAAAATCATACATTTACCATAAAAATCAGTTTGGATTCAAATGTAAAATCTGCACTTATAATTGTACTCTGTGGCACACTGTTGAGATAAACAAAATGCATTTTTCTTTCATCTTATTTCATGATATGATATAATATAGATTATATAGAGAACTGCAATTTCATTTAAGATATTTATTTAGTCATTTAGCTGTTTTCTGAACTATTGTATTACTACCTTCAATGCTTAAAAGCAAAATGAACATGAAACATGAAAGGACTGAAAAGTATTCTGCACTCTAAATATCATGAGTAGAATCTGGAGAATGTGTGGCATTTATAACCTTAATAATACTAATTGATGCAATTCACATTTTTCCTTCATAAGGTTTAATAAAAGTTTTTATGCACAATTCAATATCATGTTGAAATCACATCATAAAGAAATTAAATCTAAATATACCTTATACCTCATTTTTTAAATAGTTTGTTTATTTTAAAAAGATGGTTCATAATCTAATCTTTGTTGGCAGTTTGCTGCTGTGAATAAAACTGTTGTGAAACGATTTCAGGGCTGAAACATTTTGAATTATCTCCTTCATAGATTTCCTTCATAGCCACCCTTCTTCTGTGACCAGGAGCATTCCTCGCTGTTGTTCTGTTCCTTTCTTTTTTTTTCTTTTCTTATCTAAACAGCATGGTGAAACATTACGAGGCTTTTGATTCCTATTACTGCTGTGTCACTGTCACATTATTCTGACAGATACAGAAAAGCCTCGGCAGCCATGCTTCTTGCGAAATCTTATCTTTCTTTAAGTTTGATTTTGGTTTTGAGGCAGCAGCACAGCTCAGGAGTTGAAGGGAGTCAGCCTGTCAGGGGAAATCTCTGCTGCATGGGAAAAACTCCCCAGGGATCACTCCACATTTGCAGTGTTGTGGCTCAGGGACGAGACAGGGCAAACTAGGAAGACGAAACAGTGAGGAACTCATACTTATATAATCATGCTAATGATAAAACCCGATGACTAAAAGACTCCATTGAGGAGTGTTAAGGCCAATTATAGACCGGAGTGCTTGTACAAACTCTGGAAGTGTGTGTGTGTGTGTGTGTGTGTGGTGGGGGGTTGAGGTCATAGGTTGAGAACATGATGTAGTTTTGACTCCACCTCTGCCGGTCCTTTGCAGATGTGTCCTGTCATGTCCTGGCTGCTCTGCCTGTGCCTCTGGGTCAGTGTGACTGCCATTCAGCTGTGTCAGGCCACTTTCTACGACACCATCCAACAGCATCATGGGACGAGGCCTGGACGAACCACCATCCACATGATTGGTGAGTCCTTCGTAGCGTTTTCTCCTGCTCTGGGTACAAAATTGATTTCTTTAAAGCATCAAAATGAGGAGCAACTGTTTTCTCTAAGTCTTCTTTTCAGTTGCTGCCATTGCCCCTTGAGTACTGTTTCTGTAGCATGCTGGGTTGCTCATGTGTTTAATTAGATTGTCACAACCTTGGAGAAAATAACACTTTATTTTGCTCTGGGTTTATATCTGCACCTTGATTTTATCAAGTCATTACATTCATTGATATATTAGTAGTTAAGCTTGGACTAACAAGCAATTATTTAGCAAGCATATTGTACAGTGGCTGTTTTTCATAAAGATTTGGCCTTAATAGCACGATGATTTCTGTAGTGAAGATCATACAGATAGACAATGAATGCCTTTGCACTTTCCTTCTCGAGCTATTACGGTTGATATTCATGCTACACTGCTCCTTCTCAATTTGATCTGTGCGATTGTGGTCCCTGTGAAATTGCACTGAATAGAATATGACCATAACATTGAGGTCGAACTTTTGTTTTTCGTCAGGCGGATGTGAGCCGTGGTTATGGTAAATAATTATGATCTCAGGATTCAAGAGCGGAGGGGAAGCCGAATGCTGCCAGAACTTCAAAGGGAGAAGTAGCTGCATGAGCGTGCAGGTCCTTGGTGTCTGTTATTTCCTCTATGCGCCAGTGCACCTCAAGCATATCAGCAAAGGGTCTTTTCAATACTCTCAATATTGTGAGTCAGAAAACTTCCTGTCCCAACACCTTCATTTCATTACTCACGTCTGCACATGTGTATTGGAGGAGAATAAATGTTTTTTAAAAAAGAAAGAAAAACACTCACAAATAGGATATCGTCTAGAAAGTGGTCTCATGTCAACAAAAGGGAAATGGAATTAATATTTCAAAAGGTACCTTTTTGGAGAAAACAAGTCTGAAGTGAACAATTCGAGTCCTTCAGGACCCTCTGCCACTAAAAGTGCAAATGCCCTGTCATTCCATTTACCATAGTATGGCTTGTCCTCACTCCTGGATAAATGAGATGCCAGTTTTATGAGAGGAGCATGGGATACCTGTCTGGATTGATTCTGACACAGGGACATTTGTTCTGTGTTGTGTGTTGTGTGCCTGTTGGATTGGTGGGAGGATTGGGGTTGACGGGTCATGAATTGGTGGCAAGAAGGCCATTGGTTGCAGACCACTGGGCCAATCATTAAAGGCAGCGAAATGCCACAAGTTCACAGTGACTGGTATTACCAGAGGAAATCGAGATTACAGAGGGCAGGAGATCAGCTCTGTCCTTGCCAATAGAAATTTAGATCTATGGGGGGATGTTGTTTAGAAAGTCAATCACATGTAGTGACTTTGGGAACGGCTAAATTGTGACCTGATCTTCACATCCTTTCAACACACAAAAACTCTAAATAAATTATGGGTTGTAAATAAAAACACCTGTAGCGTGAAAAGGCATACGAGACAGGAAGATTGCAGATTTATCAGCAGCATTGTGTTGTTCACTCCAAATGTGCTCTCAGTAATCATTTCTTTTGACAGCGTATGCAACTGTTCCACTCGTACACCAAGATATTGGCAGCCTTATTGCAAAGAATGTGTGTCCAGAAGTCCATTAGCTGGATGACCCTAGAGTAGGTGCTTGTGTATGCTCAGTGATTCGGACAAGGCAGCCTGCTTTCCACCCTACAGCTCTACTTACAGATTGCTGCCTGCCACTCTCTCAGATATGCTTAGGGCTGTTCTCTGCCTCCCTGGTACAAGCAGTGTCGCTCTCTGCGGTATGATTCATAAGGTGCTGTATTTATTTGGTGCAAAGAGCGTGAACTGTGCACAAAACAGAACAGATTGTGTTTGTTGTGCATCCGTAAAGTGCTGCTTTTGGGGTCATGCATTTCTCGACCTATGAACATGTCCAGAGGAAACCGCAGAAGGATTATTTTCCTGGTCTAAAACATTGACTTGCTAAACAGAAAATAACCTCCAACTTGCATTTATTTCGATACTTAATCCAACTACTGGAAACATGAAAATATGCTTTTGCACATGTGACATTACACTTTTTCAACTCTTGTATGATATTTGGTAAAGATTGTAATATATTCTCACTGCAGAAAGAACAAAGGTGCGTTGAATGCGTTGAGGAGCTGTCTATTTCCTGTGGAAGAAACAGGGCCATTGGTGATGCAGTGTATCATGTGGAGGTGTTAGCAGAGAGTACGGCAAAGAGTAGATAGTGGCTGCCTGAGGTGGCCTTGCTCCCTTGTGAACTCACTCCCAACAACAGTCGGCTTTGCAGGGTCAAATTGTTCATAACTGAAAGATAATCGATTCTCAACGCTGTGCGGATAATCTCTTACCTGTGGTTGCTGTAAAATGTGTAGCTGAGATATGCAGAGCAGCAGAACTAGGGATACAAGCAAAAGTAACTCACTTGTAAGTATCCACTGTATATTATAATTTATTCAGACTTAAGTCATAAATACTTTACTCTGTGTGATATCCATTTCACTGTCTTTCTCACCCCTCATACTGTTGCCTACTATGATAGCTATAGCAGCTAGAGTTACCCTTCCTCCACAGCCATGTCAGTCCCTCTTAAAGATGTACCTTTTCAACATGGATGTACTTTCAATGTTAAGCGACTTTAATATCAGTTTTCTTCTAATACGTGGAGTACGCCTATAGTTTCATATCTTTACAGTGTGAAAATACCATTAAAATCCCTTATGTTTCCCTTTCAGGAGCTTTGGTGAGGAGTAGAGGATAAAGATTTTTTTTTCCAACAAAAGAAACCACTCGCTAGTAAAGCTCACAATGAAACAAACATGAAAAATGGATTTTTGGCTGTCACAAACAAAGGATGTATCCTCTATGCACTGATTTAGACACTGACAATTTAATAGCCTTATATAATGCATCCGGGAGGCACATTATTTTGACATACATCTTCCTCCACCCCTCCCCTAGACCTCCTCTCAACCATGCTCTCACTAGTATCACTGCTGCTCCGCTGCAGTGCCAATGGGAAGTGGCGTGCAGCCTCAGCCCAAGGCAACTCCACATCTGGAGTTCAGCAAACCCACTTTGTCCTGATGTTGTTACACATGCCACTGTGACGTCGAAGGACCTCTGACCACTCTGTGAAACACCACAAACTTCCTCTGTAGCCTTCAAAGTGGATTTTTGCTTTATTGACTCTTGTAGCCCTGACAGGCAAAACTTATTCAGCTGGTCATATATTTTACCAGAAATAACTATTCATTTCCTTGGTTAGCCCTGAAAGAAAAATATATTCTTAAGTAAATGAATCTAAGCACAATCCGTGCCCTAATTATTACTGTATGCTCACAGCTACAAATAGGTTTAACATATTTCAGTATTTCCCATTTATTTCCTCTTCCAGGCTATGCATTATTCATAAGAGAGAGCTCCTCTAAGCTTCTGGATATTTGTTTAAACAGCATGTTTAATTGAAGTCTTTCAGCCAATTCTGTGCAGGGGCTATGGTTTGTGGTCACAACGCTTATATGCAAAATGAGTTTTGGTGGCCCACAGCTTAATTAATTAGCCAGCTTTCTCTCTCAAGACTACGCCAGCTGTTTGCTGTCTTAGCCAGAATCCCCAAGCGTTAATAAAAAGGGTGTTAATGGCAGACAAAGTTCACAGCTCAATATGTATCGCAGTGTTGAGGTCACAGTTGTTTTTGGCACAGTGGGGAAAACGAAAAACTAAATTTCTTTCCATTTAATTTAACCTTTACATGCATGAGTGTTACCTGTATGACGTCCTACCTGTACACGCCTGGAAAGAATCATGCAAACTCCACACAGAAACTGTACCATGTCATTAGTTTTGCAGGTATTTGGTCATAAACCAGTGTATTCGGCCAATTCAAATTTTGACCTGATGATGGCGCTAGAGGAAAAGTTATGGGATCATCAGAATTGTTACAATTCATCATGAGGGGAACATGAATGTCTGAATCAAGTTTTATGGCAATCCATCCAATAGTCGAGATATTTAACTGAAATACACAAATGTGAACCTCGTGGTGGAGTAAGAGGAAAAGTCAGGGGATTACCAAAGTCATTAGGCTTCATCCTCTCGGCACCATGACTGTCTTTACAAAATATCATGGCAATCCATCCAGTAGTTGTTGAGATATTTCAGTCTGGACCAAAGTGGTGGACCAACCAACTGAGCCATGCCGCTAGCTTGGCTACAAAAAACAATTTCAACATTCTGACACCAGAAAGTTGTTAGAAGCAAACAGTTTGAGAAATAGCAGGGACGTAAGGGCTTAATTTAATAAAATGAATCAATTAGACAGGGTGTAATATTGACCTCAGGCTTCAAAAGACTTGAGGTATGCATTTCAGGGTTATAAAATGTCAACATTAAACAGTATTACTTGAGCTGGGTTAGGGGGACAAACAAAGTTAATCACAGTCATCAACTGACACAATTTTATGGGTGAGAATTTTGAATAAATGCTCTGCAATTTGTGAGATGTAAACTGTAAGGCGGGCGTATTAATAAGTGTGTAATTATTTGGATCATAGGACGGAGTGAACTAGCAATTTGTGTACTAAACCAAATGTCCTGTAGCGAACAGCTGACGAGGGATATATGTACTGTTACAACCCAAATTAATAAGTACTTTTATGTTAGAGCACTGCTACCATGAATTGCAGCCCCTGGCCAAATTGTTTCTCCAAAAAAAAAATCATCACGACTGCACATAAAAGGAGACTTGTAGTCAACAGACATTTGCGGTTTAATAACTGCTGAGAATAGCGGAGCATAATTTGCCTCAGAATGGCATTATTAGTTAATCGTTTCAAACCACTTTGCCTCTGTTTAGTATAAGGACCAGAGGATCCTCTTGGGGTCATTAGCAGGATTTTAATACCCTTGTTTTGTTTAGTAGTTAGCAGCAGTTTTCTAAAACTATTGTTGTGACAGCTGACATAGCTGAAGGATAGTTGACTCTGATAAAAGCATTCAGTTTGCTTTAATCCAGAAATAGTCCAAAACAAAGCTCAGCTATTACAGATGCTACTCTATTTGTTGTGTGCAAACAGCAAACCAAATAATTGCTTTTTTTACTCATATTAAACAATGCTCTGGAAAGTTCAAGAGCCTGCTGAACATTTAGAACTATCTGTAGCTGAAAATGAATTAGTGGCTTCTTAACAGAGTTTATGGATTACATTCATTTTTCATATTAATTAACGATGATGTTAGGTGTAATTAGTGTTAAACTTTCATTACTGTGAATTATGCATCTGCATTAGATCAAGGGCGGGTTTAGAAACTTTTGAATGGAAAGTATGTGACTCACATTTAAAGCCCTGGTTCGTGACAATAATAAACTGTACATTATTGATAGTTATATTGTTTATTCATTGTAATAAATTAACTTTGAATATTCTAATGTGAAATAATATCCATAAACAGCTGCTATTTGTCACTCCAAATTGCCCATGGCCAAAGACATATTGTGAGACAACAGGCCCTAAACACAGACATGTAAGAGGCCCCCCAGACCTCCTGCAAGACGCCCACATTTAAGTTTGTGTCTCTTTGTAGTCATTTTGACTTTTTGTGGTTGGTTATTGTTTATTTGTGGTCGATTTGTCTTTTTGTGGTACTTTTCGCGTGTCTTTTTTGTGATTTTGCGTCTCATTTTGGTGTTTTTGCCTCTATTTTTAGTAGTTTTCAGTTTGTGGTACTTTTCGCGTGTCTTTTTTGTGATTTTGCGTCTCATTTTGGTGTTTTTGCCTCTCTTTTTAGTAGTTTTCAGTCTCTTTGTGGTCGTTTGAGTGACTTTCCGTCATACAGAGGTTCTTGTCCAGGGGGCCTGGGCCAGTACCTGGTAGGCTCGTTCAGTAATACATCCATGATACTAGTAAGTCTGCTACCTATCACCTTCTGACTGTGATAGGGGGGCCATCCCTCTGGCCCTGCCCGTTCACTGTCCATAACTGGACTCTGGACATTTTTAGCCTCAGATTGTCGTATGTGGAGTCACTACCTTAAACCCACAGAGTTACAGGATAACAAACAACAATAAATGTTGTGCCCGACACAGTGACAGCACTTCAAATGTCTCTTGATTAATAGCATGGGGGAAAAAAATTAATCCAACCTTTTATCTTTTGTTACCATGCCAGAGAATCAAAACAAGCCCTCACAATCGAAAGGATCCCACCATCACCACACTTCAGAGTAATTGCTGATGTCAGTGGTTGCACAAGCCTGTGTGGGTTCATGTGTGAGCACTGTTCCTGTTGAATTCAACGTTTTCCCCATGAAGCAAAAACTACTGTTAAACTAATGATAGCTTCGTGTCCCCACTGTTTGTAAATATTGTATCAGGGAGGTCAGACCTTCTTGTCTTGTGTGTACTCAGGATTTTTCCAACAAATATGCTCCCTGCCAAGGTAAAAGGCTACCCTGCTGCTTAGTTTTGTTGTTAACCCACATGAAATGGAAGTGTAGAGCTTTTTTCCTTGTGGAAAATTTTCAAGGTGTGGCAGCCCTCAGGCTCTCCCTGCTCTTTGGACGATAAACAGGGTTTTTGTCACTTCACTGTTGGCCATTCGTGGTGGAATTTAGATGTGATTTTGAAGATTTGGTGACCCAGTTGTGAGACACATCGTTTATTAAAAAAAGTTAAAACTGGGTCTGTGGACTCTCAGCAATTTCATGTGACTAACACCCCGTCATCCCTGAACGGCATCAGCGTTAAGAAAAATTACTTCTATTAGTTCATTCCTCTGTATTTGTAGTGGTGAAAATGGGACCTCATTTCCTCATTTTTGATTTTCTCAGTCAAAGAAATATTTCTTGCAGAATGGGAATTATGCTTGAGAGATCATTTCATATGGCATTGCCTTTGTGGTTCCACTAGCCTATTTTAAATGCTTGGCAGGAATATGAAATTCATTATCATTACTTAGACCTCATTAAACTGAAAAGAAGCATCTCAACTTACTAATTGGTTCCAAGGGGGGAGGGTGGTATGAGAAATAAGCAAAGTAATTAATATTGGGTTTATCAAGCTCTATTGCAGATTTCAGTTTTTTTCCCTGCTCTAATATCTCCCTGGTGTGCCATCAGTCTTCTGGCATATTTACACTACAGATCCAATTACCTTTCCTGGAGAGACTGGAATATGCACGTGTGAGGGAAATGGGGGACAAAAGTAGGAAAATACATTTTGTCAAATATGAATAACATGATGGAGGGATTGACTAAAACATAGCTTCATGTCCTGCCTCACTTGATGAAATAAAATTACAATTAAAAAAGGTTCCTATAATGATCTGTTACTGTAATTTAAGTAAATTTAATGAGGCAGTCAGAAAAATGAGCATATCAGTGTCTGATTTAAAACATGTTGTATAGGTGCTGAAAATATATACAGCAACACATGTTCTATATCTTCCTTAACTGCAGTAAGATGTGCTCAAAATGTTGATCATGTGACACAATCTCCTCTGTTGTATCACACTGAATAAGTAACAAACCACGTACGCCAATTTCAGCTTGCAGGTGTTGCATAATCATCACCACCGACCCCTTCAGAGACATGTCATACAGCCTGAAAGGTCATGTACCCTTTGCATTATGCATTATTACACAGTTTACATGTTGCAGGCACACTGCCACACAGCGTAGATTATCTGGCCGGCAGTGAGAGGGCCAGTAGTCACATCAGAGGCAAGCAGCTGTTCTCTAAAGGCTCTCTGACTCGACTCTATCTCTGTTTTCCTTTTCTTCTCGCTAAATGTAACTCTTTCATCAGAGCAGGCGATCTAAAAATATGAAATACCAGTTCTGGACATTTGCCAGTCGGGGGAAAGGGGCTAGAATGAAGGACAGGAGCAGCTTGACATTTAAAAATAAATGACATCTCACTGACAGAAGACATATTTTTATATTGTAATTTTTGCCCATTTTCAAAAAGCTATGCAGTGAGTGTGTGCTACAAGAGGATAAGTAGTAGATAGAGTGCCTTTGTTTATTTGTGTTTAATGGACATGCAAGCTGCTGTGTGACTGCTGTTATACAGCACGTCGCTGTCATGCTCAACAAGCCACACAAGCCATCTCCGCCATAAAAATCAAATAGCCACGGGCGGTTTTCATGTGCTGGTCCTACACGCTGAGAGCCACAATAGCATTTAATGCCCTTGATCAGGACCAGTCTTGCAGTGTCCTGGGCCTGTGTAGTGTGTGACAAAAGAGACAACAGCCTTTGAGGATCACATGCAAATGCAAAACCCATTCCCTACCACTTGCTGCTTCCTCTATTCCATGCAGTTTTCATGCATCTTAAAACAACACCAGCTCTGCTCTGTGAGTAGTCATTTTGCATTTCAATAAAGTATCACCCATCTTTGGCCCACTGCACAGGACCAATCTTACAGCCTCCTTGTGTGACACGCTGTCAAAACCGCCAGCCATATTTCATGAATTTCTCTGCTTTTGTTTGTCATGGACAGTGCTTTTTTCAGAGTAGCAATTGCTAGTTTTCTTTGCTTGTAAATTGTTTTGATTCCTCTCTCCGGCAGGCACATGCACTCTCTTTGACAAACACATGTGCACGCACAAGTGTAAACTTAAAGCACACTCATGCATTAAAAAATAAATCTAGTTTGTTAAGGAAAAAATATCCTCACGTCTTCACACCTTTAGTATCTGATGCGGTTAACACTGTTAATTCTCGAAATGTTAAATTCCCAAGTTTACTTTTTAATTTCAAAGAAAGCAGGGAAAAAAATAGTCACTCAATTTGACACCATGCAGTCACATGTTTTGTGCCTCTCACCGTCTTCCATCTACATTAATTTGACATTCTCTAATCTGCCCATTTCCTGTCAACGACAGAGCTGCTGTAGCCTGCTGGCTTGGATGTCTACAGAGAGCATGCACGGAGAAAAGTGGAGCCTATTATGGGTCACCTTGGATGCATTTCCCATTAAAAGGTGACAGGCATGCTGCTCTAAAACACAGACTGCTGTGGTTTGGAGATCAGGGCCTGCTGTCTCTTGTAAATGACTTTCAAGCTACAAAATAATTAACCACAGGTAATACGGACTCTAAGTTTGCAGGGACTTGCATGTGACATGGACTCAGAGTTACTCAGATGTCATACAGTTATCAAGATATATCATCACGCGGCACTTAAATGTGTGTGTGAGCATGCACATTCAGTACAGGATGTACACATAGTGCCACTGGCTGCCAATCACTCGAATCCAAAGCCCCAGGAGAGAGACAGCTAACCTGCTAAATTGAGTCCCTTAGGTTTTCCATTTGGTTTGTATATGGAGTGAAACACTGCCTATTCTCACCGTTATCCTTTCAGTCATGTGCTGTTTTCATTAAACCCACATACTTCACTTGGAGGTTTTACACAAATGATTCAGTGTTCAGAATCCCTCTATAAATTGCACATATAGTATATATACACACTGTATCAAACGCCTGCAACAGATGGCAGAGGACTGCTGACATTCAGACAGTATACTTGCTATCAGCGTCTCCAGAGACAACCACACAATCTGGGCTCATTACAGCAGACAGCGAGTCATTGCATACTTATTGCATACGGACATTTCAATTGAGATATACTGACCATTTTCCTCTGTGCAATGGCTATTTAATCACATTTGAAGAACCATTTACTGGTCCCATATGAACCCTGCTCACATTCATTAGGTAGGCAGAACCGCAGATCCACAGAAATTCAGAATCGGCAATACACGTTCATGTCATGCACGATTTGACAGCATTTGCCGTCATCCAGGCTTGCTGTCCATAACTCATCGGATTTTGATGCAGTGCTGTTGGCATCCAGCGAGAGTTATTGTGCCAGGGACCGTTGACACAACGGCACTCGCTCTCCATCCAGCAGCTGAGACACCGCTGATGCCAGGTGTTGTCATTTGTGTAGATAATAGCATTACAGTTAAGTGCTCTGACAAATTTCCATGTGATAAACTAAAACTGAGCAGATTTCCTCTGTGAGAAGTTGTGTGGAGTGCCAGGGGGTTTGTTAGGTTTCTCAAAAGACACTTTACTGACTGTTAAATTTATTTTGCAGTAACAGTAAACACATTGTTAGATCTTGATTTGCAGACATAAAAGAAGACATTAGTCACTTTATTATAGGCAAAGAATAGAATAGAATAGAAGACCAAGACAGACTGAAAAACGAGGTCAAGGTGAGCCCAGAACTAATCTTAAGTGAGCTTTTACTTCCATATTTCTTTTGGTGTAATATTATAGTTTGGGCTCAAGTATTATACTTCATGTAAATATACAAGAGACAAAATCATTTCATTATCGTTTCATTACAGTCATTTTGGAAAACACAAGTAGACATACAACCCACGTTACTATACAAAAGAAGACAATCCTTTAATTTGAAACTGTACAATTCTGTTTTTCTAACTCTGGAAAACCTCCAAAGTTGGCACAGTAAGACAGAAGAGTCTGACAGCTTGCTGTAGCTTCAGATGATGAGAAAATCATGAGACAGGCCTACTAGACTGTATATAATGACTGGCATTAAGGTATTTTATTCATTCTTGACCTTGGATACAGCAGCTGAAAAAACTATCTCACCACATATTTCTACTTTTACTTAAGTGTTTACTTACTTTTACTTCTTCCAACTCTGCATTTACAATTCAAATGTTTTTCTACTAGTAAAATATATACAGCAGTTATGTAGTTATGAAATCACTCTCACTACTAGGTCTGTTTAGGTTTAGTATCATATCACATTGACTTCATCAGATCAGTTGTAAAGGACTGATATTATATGTAGATGTTGAATAAATGTAGTGGAGTAAAAAGTACCATATTTCCCTCTGAAATGTAGTGGAGTAGAAGTATAATGAAATGGAAACACTCAAGTATTAGTACCTCAAATGTGTACTTAAGTACACTTGAGTAAATATACTTACTTACTACTGGGCAAACTTCATCTGCTGATGAAGATCATGTGATCAAAAGCTCCAGAACACCTACAAAATAGACCTTGTGGTGTGATTCTTGTCATATGTACATATGTATACTGCTGTATGTGTTTTACTTTGCATAGTTGGAAGAAGTACTCAGATCTTTTATTTCAGTAAAAGTAGAAATACCACTGTAAAAATACGTGCATTTAAAGGTTTGTATTATCTGCTAGTCAAGTTAAAACAACACCAGGACCAAACCATCCCAGAAAACAAAACAGAACCTCCACCTCATATAGCACAAAGTTATGACTTTTTCAGCTCCTTCAGACCTAAAAATGAGCTGTGCCCTGTTGGGTGCAGGTTGTAGGTGGTCACCTCTTTTCTTGACAGCTTCTGTTTCCCGGCTCAGAGTAATGAAGAGGCAGGAGCACAGAGCATGGCAACAAAAACAGGTCAGTTCCAGTTGAGACCCTCTGCTTCAGTGTGACCTCTGACCCGACGAATGACAATTTCTGTGTGACCCTTGTTCCCTGTCAGTCAATATGTTGCTGGGGAGACAACACAAGCACACACACACACCATGAAGCTGTTTGTCATTTGGGAGACTGACTTTGTTCATAGCCACTGATAATGGGGGGAAATGGAAATACAGAAAACAATTATACCCTTGCATGGCTCCAGCCTTCACCTGATGAGAGCGTTCATCTCCAGCCATGTTATTCTCCGTCTCCCTCTGAAATATTTAGAATGCAAAGATGGGGTCTCGGAGCATGCAGCGTGTTGTACTCGCAGGCTGAAACCATGGGTGAACTTGAAGAGTGCTCGTCAGTGTTGCATAGCGTTTGTTTAAAAGGTACCCAGTACACCTGCCAGCTGGAAATACCACACTGATTTCCATTTTTATTTGATTTTAATGTATTCTTCTGAGGTGATGGATTCCAAATATAGAGTATTCTGATTCTTTGCTCTGTTTGCTAGCAACAAGCAATGCAAGTTAATTCTGTTGAGTAGTGTGTTTTTAATAGATCAAAGAGGAAATCTGGGGCTGTCTTATGCAATTAAGGAGATGCATTAAGAAGAACAAACCCCTGTGGGCTGTTGTTTTCAAATGATGCCCCACTGCTTCCACTGGTACATCACGATTAACGTTGTGCAGACATGCCCTTTTGTTGAGTACATCAGACAGCAGGCAACATTCTCCCAGACCGGCTACAAGATCTGGATATTTTTCAGTTAAACCAAAGGCTGTTGATGTTTTCTGAAATACAGAGCCAGAAGTCATGATAACCCCAAGAAACTCAACAGACTTGGCAAGGAGCAGGAAAAAGACAAGTTTCTTAATTCATTCCTCCCCCTGTATTGAAATTTGGCTATTAATTTAGTTTTTAAATTCTCACTTATCCAATTAACACCTTAACACGAGTTATGTTCAACCAGGCACTGCACATATACTTTATATCCACTCAGGAGAAACACTTAATCCTGAATGAAGTGGATTCAGGTTTGTCACAATTTAACTCTGACTTCTCTTGAGGTTTTATGCACATAAGAGAAAAGGGTGATGTTGTTAAAAGTTTTTAAAAGTGCAATGTGGTAGAAATGAGAGAATCAAGTGTGAGACGAGCCCACTGATCTACATATCCAGCGGGTCAAGTGTTAATCCCCTCAGGAGCTCAGGATAATGGCTCAGTTATATCCAGAAATTGACACACAACTCTCTCTCCTTTTTGAATTTATTTAGCATTTATTTATGTTGCCGTAAATAAACATGTAATAAATTAATGTATTTTTAACAATTTTAGAGCTGCAGTGATTAGTAGATTAATCTATTAGTCAGTCGACTGAAAATGTAATTGTTTTTAGTCATTGCTTTTCTTTGTCATACATGTATATATCCAGAATTAATTATCTGTTTATATATGGATGCTGCATAGGACAAGTTATAACGAAGGCATTATAGTTACTGACAAATGAAAATGTCTTTATCTGCTTACAGCTATGTTATTGTGTGTTATTAATTGTTTATATGCTGCTTTTAAAAGTTTATGGGAATGTTGAAATAAGGACTAACCACTGCAGTGATTCGATGCTGCTCTAACTACCACAGGTTTTGCCTTAAGATAGTGCCCACGGCTGCATTTCTGCCTCTAAGAAACGGCTCTGCATCAGGAGGGCCTCACAAACCAAATATTTAAATGTAGCAAAGCAATATATGCAAATCCAGCCACGACACATTTCACAAACCCACAGCTCATTGTCAAACATTACTTCAAATCACTTTGCTGGCAAAATACTGGATACTTTTTCCCCCTCTCTGCTCTTTCTCTTGAAAACCTCCTTGATCTTGTGTCATGCTGGCGGGTGTAATTGTCAGATGGCCCTTTGCTGCACAACTCTCATATGTGGAGAGTTTGAGCGCAGTGGGTGGGAGAGGCCAGCGGTTGAGGTGGGTCGAGTCCGCTCGGTCCAGTCCTCTCATCCTTCAGGGCACAGCCAGTAGTTTGCTGATAATTGCATGGTGGAGCCAGTGTTCATATTCATGATAACCCTGAAGCAGGTCTCTCCTCCTGCGAATAGATGTCTTTTTTTCAGCCCGCACTCACACATCTCTTCATCATCATTTTACATTCAACGAGCTGCAGGGGCCTCGCTCGCTGAAAGAGTGTAAAGCACAATTATTCTTGTTTACAACAAACTTATGTGATGTTTTGCAGTTATTTTATTGCATGAAATAAACCTTTGAATATAAAGAATTTATGAATATGGACATTGTGGATTAAGCATGAAATACATGCCATTAAAGCTGGGGTAGGCAAAATCTATGCAACCTATGCAAAACCTTCCGCCCCTCTCTGCTGCCTCGTATCACTCCGTTAAGCCCCTCCCACCAAACCCACAACTTCGACCGGCAGACGCAGGAGTCAGTTACCCTGCGAAACCTTATCCCTCGTAGGGCTCACTCTCCACGTATCATACTCTCCCGCCGCAACTTGTCTTTTCAAAGACGTCCCTCCAGCGCTTCGCGGCCGCAGAGCAGAGCGCCCCAGGCTTCAGAGGCAGCTGCAACGCCATCCAGCAGCGGGATGAGAAGCTAGTACACCACACACGCCACTGTCCCCCCTCAAAAGTTATTCCCCACTGTTTGTCATCATGCCTCTTTGCCACGTTGACATGAGCGTCATGGCATCGAACATAATGAGCCCGAAGCTCCGTGTGGAGCCGGGACGTGTTGTTTGTACTATACACCGCTGTAGGCAAAGGAGGTGTTGGAAATTCTTCACAAGTTGCAGGATTTTCCTTCACTGAATCAGGCTTTCACCATCTGAAGGGACGTGCATGCGCATCTGCATTTGTAGCTCAGCCAATACGAACGCACCGTGTCTCTGAAATAACTATGATTGGCCAAAGTCTCCCGTCACGGGATAGATTTTCTGAAGCTTGGAAACAGAGCCAAGAGGAGGGGCAGTAGTAGAGGTTCTCTCTAAAAAAAAAAAAAAATACTGCTTACCCCACCTTTAAAGTACCTTAAAATACATTTTCAAAATATTCAAAATTATGAGCAGAAATGTGGATATGACAGTCAGTGGTGGAGGAAGTATTCACAAGTTTTACTTAAGTAAAAGGTACCAGTACTACTATGTAAAAATACTCCAACATTCAAAACCCTTGTAAACGTAAAAGTACAGATGTTTTATCAGTTAAATGTACTTAAAGTATCAAAGTAAAAGTACTGGTTGTGCAGTAAAATGTCCTGTGTGACTGATACATTATTATATATGGCGTTAGATTGTACTGATGCATTAATGTATAAGAAGCATTTTACTATTGTAGCTGGTTGAGGTGGAGCTAGTTTTAAATACTTTATATACAATCAGTTTAGTCCTTTGGTTCCCAACCTAGGGGTCGGGCCCCTCCAAAGGGTCACGAGATAAATCTGAGGAGTCATGAGATAATTAATGGGAGAAAAGAGAAGAAAAAACAAAGTTCTGCTTCACACATTTGTTTTCATTTTCTTGACTTTTTATGAGATCCTGAATATTATGAACAGTTATTTAAATGAATCCATCAGTTTAGGTGTCTCTTTGGTGGAACTGCTAACAACTCATAGACATCTGAAACATGACAAGGGATCCCAAACAGACACTGTATTTTTAATAAGGGCTTACAAGCTAAAAAGGGTGGAAACCACTGGTTTAATCTTTAACAAATCATTTTATAAGGCTATCATATGTTAAATCTTAATATAAAAGGCAACTAGTAACTACAGTTGTCGGATTAATTTAGTGTAGGTCTCAATTAATTGTTAGATAATTAATTGTCTAGAAAATATTAGAAAACATTGTGAAATGTCTTGTTTCGTCTGACCAACAATCAGAAAGCAAAATGCAAAATGTGGCTCTGTTTGATCACCCCTGAGATGCTGACTTAATGTACTTTATTGTCTGTTTTTTTCCTTTATCTTTCATATCAGAGGGGGGAACATGTGAAGTAATTGCTGCTCACAGATGCTGTAATAAGAATCGTATTGAGGAGCGGTCACAGACGGTCAAGTGTTCTTGTCTGCCAGGGAAGGTGGCTGGAACCACCAGAAACAGACCTTCATGTGTTGATGGTGAGTATTTTAGCAGAAGAAAATTTAAAAAATATCAGGTTTTACTACAATTCTGTCCCAAGGTTGCATTAAAAAAAAAAAAAAATTGTTTTGAATGCATTGCAAGAAAATAATTATTTCCATTTTTATATTCAATTCAACTGAACATGTATTGTATTATATATTAAAAAAGAGAAATCCTGCAAGACAAAACTGCGATGTCTTGTAAAGATACAGAGATCTGTTCAAATAAAAGCTTAAGTCACTCATTCCTTGTAGCGGATAAGATTAACATTACCTGGGTTAATGTCACATTCAAATTCGGTTGCTGACAGACAGCAGAAGGTATCTGCAGGGTAAGCTTTACTCCAACAGTGGACAGTCAAACACAACTGCTGAATGTAGAACACCTCAGGGAAGAGTAATGAAATAAAGAATAACATAAAGCAAAGAGATCTAGAGGCAAACAGCTGTTGATTACATTGGTACCTTGTAGATATTTCATGGTCAAAGGTTTTATACATGCTTTGATAAATGTCGGCTACACAGACGCAATCCCTTGTAAGAAATTGATTTGGTGCTCAGGTCTGACACGATTAAAACATATATTGGCTTTAGGAAAACCTCTCACCTGCAGCTTTTATCCTAAATCCCAGGATTGAGCCTGCTATATTAGGGTGGGCTGGTAGAAATAATGCAGAAGGTAGCCCAGAGGTTAGAGGGTCCGAAGGTTGTCAGAGTTAAGTCCTGCCATTGTGCTCTCAGGCCTCTCCATCTTATGGCTGTGTGTTTGGGTACGGGGTGTTAGGATGGGTTAAATGCAGAAGATTAATTTCCCCATGGGGATTAATAAAGTAGTATTCTATTTTATTCTATTCTAATTTATAAAGAAAAATTTGAAGCAGGGAAATTGGGAGGTAGTGAAGCAGCATTTCTAAGTTTGCTGCTATACCCTGGAACACTACTGCCTAAATTTCATTTAATTTTACTGCATCGTATGACTACTGCAAACATTACATTTCATTTGAAATTTAATTTTTAATAGTAATGTTAAGACGATTGCTCTGGACAAAATGGACATCTGCAGGGCAGCTGAGAATTCTCAAACCTATGGTGTTAAATGGCTACTTAACTTTTTTTAATTCTGTTTTTGACCTTCTTGCTTAGCAGCAGATATCACAGATATGTAGTTAGGGTTTGCTTAGCTACATTAGTTAATGCAGTGGTTCTCAAATCTAGGGGCATTACGGTCGCTAGTGGGACTTTTGTTTATACCATAAAACATACAAAAGGTATAAACAGTAACAGTTATAAACAGATGTCCTACTAGCTACACTACTTTTGGTGTAGTGTTGTTACTGTTGCTGTTTGAGCCCGACAAGACATTCAAAACGGAACGTCTTTAGACATGGAGAATGGTTTTGAAACACAAAGCTTGCGCTCGGTGGATATATGCTCTACCTCCTGAACTAAAGCTCAGCGGCTATTCATAAAACACTCGGGGCTCTAGCCGCTGGGTCTGGCAGACACAGATCGTTTGCCTCAGTCTGTTGCGTTGTTGTTTTTAACCTGGATTTGATATATTTACTGTTTAACAGACCAAATGACAAATGAAACAAGAATTAGGTTGGAAAAACGATAGATGCTGCCGGAGCAGAGTGTTTCTCTACAAAAACACAACTGTATAACTGTATGACGGGTGTGTGAATGTGTTTTGAACCACATTCACTGCAACAGCTGTAGCAAAAGTGTGAGCATATGAGTTTCTTAATTTGTGATTCGCAGCGTAGGATCTGTGCACCTGCAATGAAGAATCTGAGAAGGTGTAACTGCTGTGTTGTGTTTGTGGTTTGCTGCTTTGTAAAGCATTTTTCTCTGATTTCAAAATTTACTGATACACATGTGTGACTATTTTCTACAACCACAAATTCCACTGTCACAGGTGCTCAGTTGATTTGCTCCAATAATAGCTTCATAGAGTCAGCTAGTGTTAATATGGCCGTTAGTTGCACGGCTAACTGAGCTAACTAGCTAACGGCAGCTAAAGTTAGCAGCAGTGTGTGCAGCTGACAGGTCTGCTTCAGAGCTGTGTGTGTCTGAACACGACGAGAAGAGGGGGTGGGGGTGACTTTGGAGGCGGGCTGTAGACTGCCCACCCAATCAGGAGTTAGAAATGGTACTAGTATTTTCTGTGCTGTTTTTTCCATTGGCTGAACTTAACTTTTGATTGGGCGGGCAAGATGCACGTTTGGTGGACTGAGGCCACCCCTGCTCATAGCCACCGCCGGCGCTGCTAAATGCTTTTGCAAATATTACTGCAATCTCTGAGCGGACTGGGGGAATTTGAGGTCTCTCGATGTCAGCTCTGACAGATTCTTTTCCTCTGTCACACATTACAAACCATTTACTGTCTACATACCCTGTATTTAAGGCAATTTTCTCCCCTGACAGCAGAAATGTGGCGTGCATTAAAGTCAATTCACAGTCACACCTACCAATCCACTCACTCAATGAAAAGCCTCAGTTCAGCCCTCTGCATTCGTGTACAACTGCATCTAATAAAGAAGTCGCATTGTAATGGGCGACAGTTTTGCACAAGTTGTCTGAAGCATGTACGAGTGACACATACAGCCAACAGCCACCTGTGACATATGTGATAATTAGGTTTAGACACCCCTGCCTAATGGCCATCTATCTGTAAACTGCTGGGCTGTGCTATGTGGTTTTGCACTCTGTTAGGGGGAAAGTTACCTGCATCACCATTTCTCTTGTCTTTGTTGCCTGTAGCATCCATAGTAATTGGGAAGTGGTGGTGTGAGATGGAGCCTTGCCTGGAGGGGGAAGAATGCAAGACGCTCCCTGACAACTCAGGCTGGATGTGCTACGCCGGCAACAAGATCAAAACCACAAGGGTAAGATAACCTCTCTTGACCGCGGGAAACAAGACATTATAGCAGAACAGTGGGAGAGAAATGTACAGCGTTGCGACACTCGCTGTGGCATCAACAACTCAGCATAGTTATTGGGATTGAATTTCACTGCGAAGTGACTTGTTAACAACACGGTCTAACCCCTCAATTTCTGCCCTTTTTTTCTCGTCAGAACACTCAGCCATACACAACATCAACATATTAACACTTTGCAGAAAGGATGTGAGGGAACGCCTCCGGTCCAAAGGTTAATCTGCAGGTCAGCCTCTTCATTTATACTGGGACACCGCTATGCTAATTAATTTCTCTCAACTGATTTAATTGCTGATCTTTGTAAAGGGCAAAACACACAATTCATTTTCATTTCTGTGATATTTACGTCATCCTTAACACGTCTTTCCTTCTCTTTTCAGCACTGTCACAGGACCAATTATCACAAAGACAATGAACCTACTGTTGCTTTAAGAAATGTGAACACTTCTCAGATTAAAGTGTAAAAAGATGTAGAATACATAAAGCATATCCTGCTCAAGGCTACTGAAAATACTGACGCTCCAAGCTGCCTGTGGGGAACTTCATCATAACCTTGTAATGAATATATTTTCATCATTTCTTTTCAACTTTGAGATGGAACGTGAATGTCTGGGCATTTGGATTAATATCTGGAGAGCATCTGACATCCCGTCTCAGACATCGGTAAAAGAGATGTTCACTACAAAGCGCCAAAAAGGAAAGGAATACATCAAAAGGACATGGGATGAGCAAGTACAGTAGTTGACAGCCCTCAGGTTTTCCTTTTTTTTATATATTGTAAGAGGAAAAATGTTGTACATAAATTGTTTGTCCTTTCTTGTGTAGGGCTTACATGAACTTTATTTATGGTGATGGTGAAAAGCAGTCTCGATCTTCCCTCTTGTTGCCCGCAAAGCCCAACTCAGCCAAAGTTTGACGAGTTCAAGGGTGTGATGTTAAGGTGAAACAGATGCATTGTGAGGGAGATGTTTTACAAATACAGCTTGTGTGTCTTGATTCTGTACATTTTACCATTTTGTTTGTATGGTACTTGTATGCCTTTGATCACCTCTTAAATGGCTTTACCAGTCAAACTTGGTTACGTGTCAGCTACCCTGAAACTGATTGATTCACCAAAAATGTGATACCAGTAGGTTGTTTTCGATACTTGAAATGCCTTATTTGTGTCAAATCATTCAAAATGATGATATTGTACATATGAAGCCATCTACTGATTTGTGCTGAAATTTCATTAAAGTCATTGTTCCTGTTACTAATGCGAGTGTATCCTTGCCGCTGCCCTCAGAGGCGTCAGTTACCAGCGTTCAATCAATAGTAATCACAAATCTAAATACAACTTGATGCTAAAGTAGCCAAACCACTGCTTTAAGAAAAGAGTTTGACATTTTGGGAATTTGCTTTCTTGCCTACAGCTACATGAGAATTTTCATGTGTGTACGGTGTATATAAAGTTGGAGCCTGGCAACGGTTAGCTTAGCTTAGCATAAAGACTGGAAACAGGGGGCAACAGCTAGCCTGGCTCTTTCTAAAGGTAACAAAATCTGCCAACCAGCACTTCTAAAGCTCACTAATTAAAACATTGTGTCTCATTTGTTTAATGCGCAAAAAAAAAAAAAGTGTCAAAATGACAACTTGTGGTTTTACAGGGGGTAACTAGTCGGACTATAGAGAGGCGTAGTGAAACCGGAACTCCAGGGTTCTTTTCCAGAAGCAAGAAAACCTCATTCAAAATCATATTGACACGCAAATAACTAAAAGTCCAGCCTTGGAATATAGCCTTACTTAACAGTATGTGGTTAACTCCATATGTTTAGATAAGGATGGATCTAACATTAATGTTTAATGAATATTTCTGTTTTTAGAGGCCTTTAACAAACACATTTCCCAGAAAACCATGGCGGTAAATTTTCAAAGTAGCTGTAGTTCAAAGAGTAATTGTGGTTTAAGTTTATTAAACTAGTATCAATTTCTAATAGCGTGCTATAGTGGATAATGTGACACCGAATATGGATAGTAAAACCCTGGAACACATTTAATTTTTTTCAGAAAGACCAATGAAAGAAATGCTAAAGGAGACCTTGTATTGAGTTACAGAAGCTAGTGGAACAGCGGCTAGCCCTAGAACTATGGTTCTCTGTTTCTTGGCTGCAAGCAGTGACGTCCTGGAGTCTTGTCATCATTTTGAACTTATACACTTTGGTTTTTGTATAGATTGAACAAACACAATATAACATGTTAATTAATGAGTTTTAGAGGTGTTGGTTAGTGGATTTTCTTATCTTTGATAAAAACAGAGCCAGGCTAGCATCCCCCTGTTTCCAGTCTTTATGTTAAGCTAAGCTAACGGTCTCCTGGCTATAGCTTCATATTTAATGGACAGATATGAGAGTAGTATCAGTCTTCTTATCTACTGTAACTCTTGGCAAGAAAGCGCATTTACCAAAATGTCAAACTATTTCTTTAATCCTAAAAGACAACATCACTGAAAACATATAAATCACCACCTTCAGACTTGCATCTTTAAGCCTGACACCCAGGTTATTAAATGAGTTACTCTTGTTCTCTGTATACACAGGTATATGAAGCCAAGAATGATTACACACAGAAGAATGGGTAACAGGACTCGCTCCTGTGTTTACCACACTTTGATGCAGTATCACAGTGGGATACTGGCTATTGCTTTCACAGCCTCTGCCCCTCTGAAATTATTCCAGGAGGAACTCCGGGTGACTGCTCGTGCTGTGCGGGGTGTCATCCATCTTCTCGAAAAATGAAACTTTTTCCTGGACCTTCCACTTGTTTCATTATTTTTCACTTTCCACTTATATTCAGCCTTGTTTAAAAACACTGCTTCTCTGTTCCTTCAAATGCACCAGTTCTCCCATTCATGACATAAAAATATAAATTATTTATATTTTTTTATTTTCCTCTAACGTCAACTCTGCTTTTAAATTTCTCAGCTTCTGACAAATTTGCACCATGTTTGGATCAGGAATAGAGAGCCTCTGTTTCACTAGCCTCTTACAGTTTATTTATGCATTTCTTTTATCGGTTTCTCTGATATGATGTGACCTTGTCATTTTCAAGATAAAACAGTGATTATTTTTGGTAGCGACAGCTCCCCAGAGTCTCTCAAAATCCTCGTCCCATTTTTACCTCAGTTAGTTACGTTAGTTCATGTTTTGGTCACATAGAATTCCCTATGCAAACCTTAGGGAGAAAGTCAAAACATTATTTTTTACTCATTATCCAGAAGCAGACTGCATCTTCGAATGCATTTTCGTGATCTCACACTGTCTGCTTTCTGCCCGGAGAGATAAAATGATTGCCCGTGGTGAAACCAGTGTTCAAATCCAATATTTTCACAAACTGTGTCGCTCTGCTCTACTCTTCTTCTTCTTCCCTAGAACATGCGCTCCATTGTCCATTGTACAGGCCACAACAGTGACCGGCGCAGTCTTTCAATTAATATTGGATTTAAACATTGTTTTTTGCGCCCGGGAAATATTTGATCTTTCTGGGCACACAGTAGAAATCTGTGGGGTCACGAAAATACCTCTGAAGAAACAACCTGCTGCTGTATAACAGGTGAAAAAAAAAATAAGGATTTGACTTTTCCCATAAGTTTGCGTAGGGAGCGCTCCAGTATGTGACAGAATCACAGAGTGACGTATGGTGGGTGGTGGTGTTACGGCCACCACCTGAACTCAAACCTTTGGCTCCACCAGGTGGCCAGCAACATAGATAAGAAATACCATTCCCATAGTTAACTTGCTTAAAACAAAATAATTTTATTAATCAAACAAATTATACAACATAACCATTAACTATAAACGTCTGGAGATCTGGCCAAACATAACAAAAGAAAGAAAAATAGGGCAAGTCGGGGCCAGCCACATGATGGGCCGTCGGACCCAGAACTTACCCTTCCTAAGCTACCCAAATAAAATACTAAGGATATACTACAACTAAAGTCACAAATACTAAATTACCAGATCCTCCATCCGCAAAAGAAAAAACCAACAGTACAAAGGAACCAACAAAAACAAGAACCCCCACAGGTCAGCCCCTGCTTCCTCTCCCAACCTCCCTTAAATAGGACCAGCCTTAATTCCCTGATGAGGAACACCTGAGAAAGAGAAGAGAGAGAGAACACAGGGAAAAAAGGGGGGGAGCACGTAACAGGCGGTAACAAATGGAGCTGAAATCAAAATCCTAAACCCAGTATAAATTTCAAAGACTTATGAAAGGAACCCACTGTACAAAAATACAGTACAAAAGCAAGTTAAAACAGAAGCTAACAATGGGAGTGGGGTGAGACTCTCAGTGGAACACATGCTAACCTTATTTGCATGGCAACTAGTCAACTGACTTGACATACCAGCACCAGTCACTCCCATTCATTATTATACAGAGTGTGAATTTGACTCAATTAAGAACTTTAATGAGGAGAGACAACCATATTTGGCTGTATTGAGAAGGAGGACATTGTACTGTAAATCCAGGTGTGGTTGTATTAGCGATCAATAGTGAATTAATAGGCATCTGAATGACATGTATTCAGTGTTTCCCTGCTGTGTTTCTGCCCTTGCACATGTTGTCTGTTGGCTCCATCTGTGCCTTGGATCGTGCTGCATAAACACAGATGCCAAATTACAGTACACTGTCCATCATCCATTGTACTGAAATTACACCATTTGTTTATACATGGCTGTACGAATGCATGAAAATGCTGTTTAGGTCTTGGTTTATTTGCTTCAGGCAAATGCTAGTAAACTAGCATTTGAAATAATGTTTCCTGTCCAACATGGGATCACTAAATGGGCATAATATGTGCAAGACGGCAGCAAGCAGCATCTCATTTTCTGTCAGTCTTCGGAGTGGCTCTCTGGGCTGCAGCTGTAGGCTCTGATGTCTCACATCAAGCTGCAGAACAGTGAGAAATAAGACATGATGATGATGATGTGCCCTGATTTCTTTTTATGATGCACCAGGGACGTCCTGGGAATTGAGGCTCCCATGGGTTTGTTCTGAAGACACATTTCATTCAAAACACTCAGACAGTCTAGTCATGCTCCATTCTCTGCACTTGGAAGTCGCGGCTCTGTATCCATGAATATCAAGGGGCAACTTAAAGCAACAGGCTATGATGATAAGGTGTTAAGTGTGAAATAACTCCTATCGAGATAGAACCCCCACACACCAATAATTAGATACTTGACAGAGGATCAATGCTCAAGATGCCTTTTTATTAGTGGTGTATAAAATAAACTGCATGACTGCGTATGTTAGATCTGCACTGGATACACGTACAAGAACCTGCAAGGTGCTCACATATACAGTGTACACAAAGAATTTAACAAGGTAAAAGTAACTCCTCTTTCTCTTTCTATGGCATCAAGCAATCACCAAAATTACCCAGTCTAATCACATCCTGTAACCGAGAACTGTCTCCACTGCCGCTGCAGGATTCTGGGATTTCAAAGTCAAGGTAACGTGGTCTAAACTGGATTCTAATTAAAGTTGACATCAGGTGCCTCATGCCCCCCCCATCCTCAGGCTTTCATCTAAATGATTCATGCAGAGAACAACCGGCCTTTCATGCCGTTAGGTCCTCACAAATAACAACTTGATCACACAAAGCAAACATAGATTTACAATGACACCAGCACAGTGTCTGTTGCACTGAGTTATATCAAGTTATGTCAGACCAATGCTGAGGCACTCGGCTGACATTTTGTGTTTTTCCAGGGACAGTTGTTACAGATATTCATGCTGGCAAATGTGAGAGAGTAAATTAAATCAGAGGGCTAAAAATGGTTTTCTAATTGAATCACACTTCATCATGAAGACAGAATACAACAAAATGTTAACTTTCCAGGTGTGGTAATTTGAATAGGGTGTGACCTGCTGCGAACCTGATGTGATTGTTTGGAAATGAACGTGACAAGTGTGTGTCGGCCATATGTTGTGGGCTGGCACTGTGGGATAGGATGAGTTGAAGCAACTCTGTCGCTCCGGGTAAGAGCATCACCTAAATGCCTAACGGAAACATGAAATTGAATCCTTCTCTGAAATTGCAGACGATACAGGTAGGCTTAATAATTGCTGAATAGAGAGATGAATACTTGGAGGCTTTTTTCTTTATAAGTGGGAAGAGGATTTATCTCTGTGTGAGCCTGCCTTGAATTAAAGATGAGCTCCCCCTGCCTTTTGTCAAGCTATTGTGAACAACACAGCACATAGTACACAATAACTACAGGTATGCAAAAATAGGTTTGGCATAATAGTTCAGCTTTGTGGAGGAGCTGAACAGACTTACCATGACATGGAAGTGCCCCCAGGCTGAATGACAGGGCTGCGTGCTCTTTTTATTCGTATACTGGAATTGCAGGCTGAAAATCTTGCCTCTGATAAACCTGAAAATTAGGCAAAGTTGCACTGCTAATGAATACTAACAACTTTAACCAGGCTGGTAGTTTGGTTTCTAACGTCTCAGCCTTGAAAATAAAAAGATTTGTGCCTTTAGAAGGGACTGAAAGGACTGAAATGAGTAATATCCACGTATTCACGATATATGTCCTTAAACATTTTCAGATAGGGATACTATTGTGTTTAACACCAAGAAACTGTCCATCTGAGATTTGTATTTGTTTGTTTGTTTCATGGCAGACAATGACATAATGTTAGCGTCATCTGTTGAGGCAAAGGATGTGAAATGAGCAGTGGCCCGACTCGTGTCCAATCCTTCTCCCTCACTGTGGTGTCTTGCTGTAGGTTATTTTCTTCCTCACCACTCTGGTCTCACCCTTACGCTTGACTTTAATGGAGAGTGACAGTAAATCACAATTACCCATACAAGACACTTTAAAAATAGTTTAGGAAATTAGACTGCCTAATCTGAAGGTTGAACACATGGCCCGCACTGAACAGCATCCTGCGAGGGCTCATCATATGAAAGTTGAAACTCTAAAGAGGATAGGGTTCTAGTCATACATTTACACCTTTGTCCTTATTTGTCACTAAAACATGGGAAACATTCTGCAAAAGGCAGGATGAGTTTTCAAGGCCTTTTAGTAAATAAAATATGTTGCTCATAAAAATTTAGGCTTATTAAAAAATACAACAACTTGTGTAAGAATGTAATCGCCAAGACCTATCCATCTGAAAAAAACATAATGACTTTATTGATGCTTCCTTGTCCTAATTTAGTCACAATCTTTATAATAGTAATAGCTCGTCATTTTGGGAAATACATTCGTTCATTTTCTTGCTGAGAGTTAAATGAGAAGATCGATACCACTTCGATGACTGTGTGTTAAGTATGAAGCTAAAGTCAGCAGATGGTTATCTTAGCTTAGCATTAAGACTGGAAACAAGGGGAAACAGCTAGCCTGGCTCTGTCCAAAAGTAACAAAACCCACCTACCAGCATCTCTAAAGCTCACTAATTAATACATTATATTTTGTTTGTTTAATCCATACAAAAACCTAAGTTTCAGTCTGTAGTTTTACAGAGGCTTGTGTATGCGACTATTTCTTGGCTATGACAAGACTCCAGTAAGAAATAGAAAAAGTCCTGCCCTTAACCCCCACGTAAAACCACAAATTGTCATGATGATTTACACAGAAACCAGTGAAATGAAACCTTGTTATGACTTGGGTGAGGAAAGTAATGAAAATGTGAGGCTTTTTTCACCTGCTTTCAGAAATAAAAGAAAACCTTTTAAACAATAAATGTATAAAATGTACACATTCAATAATTTATAGAATGATTCTCAGTGCAGTATTGGCAATGTCTCTCTCCTCCCTTTATGGCTGCATAACAGTGTCTGTTTCATTAATGTAAAATGCAGCCATGAGGCATGAATGCATATGAATACATCACACGCAGCTGATAACATTAATATTGTCCAATTAACGTTTGTTCATTAAAGTGTAATTGCTCAGCTCTGTTTTAATTAAGCAAAAAAAAGAGAACTCTCTATTCCAGATAGTATGTATGCATAATGTCAAAGCAAATAGATGAAACCTCTCAGCCATAACCAAACTACTTTCAGTCTATTGCTCTGAATCGCCTATATAGTTGCCTGCAGTAAAAGAAGGCTAATTTAGTTCAGACACACACACACACACACACACACACACACACACACACACACACACACACACAGTATATACACAAAGAGAGAGAGACAAGGAGAACTGTGTTTACATTTTTTATTACAAGTGTCAACTCCAGATGAGGAAAACGTTGATAATGGGGAATAGAACAGCAATTCCATTATGTTTTTCATGTGCCCCAGGACAGTTTATTTTCTATTAGTGACCATGAACTACTGTCCCCCATAGACAGTCACAAGAGGGGGAAAGTTGCCTGCCACACATCATCTGCAAAATGATATGACATAAGCTGCCAGAAAAGTGTTATTTGTGACTGGTTTGAATTATAAGAATCAAGTCAAAAGAACTGTTCAAATAATATCTCTAAATTGAAGTTATTTCTGTCTCATTTTGTGGATAAAATGGAGATGGAATTAATTCAATCTTCTGTTCATGTGTTGTGATTCAAGCATTTTTTCTTGCGTGCAACATGTTCCAGCTAAGAGTGATTATCCTATAACTCCTATCTTAATTACCTTATTTTGGCTGCTTTCATTTTGAATTAAGGATATGATTTTTGTTTTTAAAGCCATGTATTATGACAAGTGCTTAGAGGGTTTCTACTCAATTTGAACTGAAGAACAGAGATAAAGCTCTTTTCACCGGCTTTAAGGTTATTTTACAGATAAAAGGTAATCAAGCTGCACTGCAGAGAGATTTCTTAAACTTTTCTAAGAACCTGCGTGAGTGTGTATGAGTTTATCTGAGACACATCTGAAAGTCACCTAATGAATGTCACACCAGCTCCTTTGAAAATTAATCCAAAAAAGAAAGTTGTGAGCGCTGCTGGTATTTTCGGAATACAGGCACAAATTTGAGGATGCGTGCGTCATAGTTGACATAAACCCCACTGGGGTGCTAAAGATTTTACCTAATTTCCAACTTTTATCCCAAAAAGTTAGTTCTTGTTGAGAACACAACCTCTTATTTGACAAAATATGGCCATAAAGGTGGCAGCATATTATGTTACACACAATATACAACAGTACAATAGAAACTGTGTCGGTGAGAAAATGTAGCTCCACGAGTTCCTGATCTTTGCAAAGCTTTCTTGTCCAGGTCTACTCAGATTTTAAGAACAGTCAGGGAATCTTGGGACCTTTAAATTCAATGAGCTTTGCATTTCCGTATAACATAAATACAAGATGGAGAATGGTTCAATGAGCAAGACTAGGGGATAAGACTACAGTTGGACTTCTAGAGAACCCCAACCAGCTCCTGAGTTTGCAATAATATGTTAAATCTAACTCCTCTGTGTAAACTTAATTTTCAATCCAAGCCCGAGAAGTTAAATCACTGCAAAATACTCAAATATTTGTTGGTTTATTCCTAGAGTTGGTAGACATCATTAAACTGTTACGGTGGCCCCAGTGGGATCATGGGTTCCACCTCCTGAGGAGCAACCCGGCCCCTCTAACTCCTCAGGCAATCATTAACCCTCTATCTGTCTGTGTGGCTGATTAGCACTTTGACGGCTTAAGGGAGGACAGGTGTGTCGAAGCCTGAGCAGCTTCACCAGCTGCAACCACTCCACTCATCTGATCCTTATTTATACCCAGCTCTGGGAGAGCCTTTCTGCCAGATCGTTGCCACTGCTTGCCAGTCCACATTCCAGCCAGTCAAACCTGAGATATTCGTAACCTTGCTTGACCTGTCTTATAACCTTGTCTGCAGATTCGTCTCCCCTGATCCTGGCACCTGTCGTCTGGCCCCAAACCCACCTCACGTTTCTGTACCCAGTCTGCTGGCTCCCTGGCCTCCACTCCCTGTCTCCACTTCCCTGTCTACAGCCCAGCTCCCAGTTTCCGTTTCCCGTTCCACTGTCCTACTACCTCTCTCGGCTTCCCCGTCCCCAGCCCCGACCTAAATAACATAAACAAGATTTTGCCTGCATTCAAGAGAAGCTTCAGTTGCCAAAACTGAACAAAATCAAAAGTGACAACTTATTAAAGAAAGGTCTAAAGATTGTCAGAGAATAATGAAAAATGCCCGTCAAGATATCCTAAAGCCCAAGGTGATGTCTTCAGATTGCATATTTTGTCTGACCGACACTCCAAAACCTTAAGATATTGAGTTAACAATCACATAAGTCACAGAAAAGCTGGATTTTTGCTTCAAAAATGGTTTAAACGGTTAAAAGGTGGAGTTATATGTTGACTAATTCATCTGGTCCGAATGATCTGAAATAATACTGAATAATTGTGGTTTAAGCGCAGGTCATTGTAGCACTGTACACCTGAGGTATTTTGTAAACAGTATGTTGAACCACCACCTTCCTACTTTATCTGCCTGCTGTTTATAACACTGTAGTCAGCTGCATCACAAGCTTCTGATGGGTTTACAAAGGTTGCTACAATATGACACATACAGTAGTTATGACGGAGACGCTGCGGTTTACGAAGCCCATGAACAGAATCCCAATGTGTTATGCGATAAGCTTTCAGTAAATCTACAAAGGCATATTACTCTATCCTCTACAAGTGGATGACATCATTGATTTAGAGGACGGGTTTTCTAAAATATCCAACACACTTGATATTATTATTATTATTATTATTAGATGAATCTTAAAATTACATGTTTTTACTATTTTGATGACATTCACAGCAATGCTAACATTAAATAAGAATTTGAACTGAACTATGAATATTTGCAAGGCCACGCTTAAATTGCCAGCAGCTCAGTGTCGAATCTTGTCACTACCAAAACAATCATAATGCATAATTGTGTTAAGTAAATATTGAGCAAACTGCTTAGAATTCATCTGCTTTCAACTAGCACAGCATGTGGCGTTCATACAAGTCTTGATGCCTCAGATGGGATGATTTGCAGCTCAGTTGCTGTATTTATGTTATTATAAAATGTCTCTTCATTGCAAAGGTAAAATGCAAAGTGTCTGAGTAAACTCAAGAGATAAAAGAGAGGCAATCAGGCTGGGTCCAGAAGGAATATTATTCATATAAAGAGGAAAACTGATGAAGTGGTAATAACGGTAAACATTGTGTTTTGTTAGTGGCTACGAATTGCTTCAAGGCAGAGAATCTCCAATGTTTCCCATCATTACTATAAGCAGAGTTCCCTCCACAGGAGCACTCAGTTTAGAGAGACAAACAAAAGCATGATGTAAATACTCTCAACAGTGAAGAAGCTCCTCTTCTCTCCTCTCTCCCCTTTCTCCCCATGATTAGTATTTCAAACAGTCCTTGTTTTGCATCAGAGCTTCATGCTTGTGTGCATGCCATCATAGCCTTGCAGGTGGTGGCCTATCAACCAGTGGAAAAGCAGCCTTGTGTGTGTGTGTGTGTGTGTGTGCGTGCGTGCGTGTTTGTGAGAGTGCCTCATTGTGGTAAGGAGTAGTCCAAAGGGATCTGACCTCTTTACAAAGCTCAGAGTAAGTCTACAAGCATTGTCTACTCAGCATTGTCTACAAATGCTACATAATCATACATTTCTCAGTATTTGTGGCCTTCTGCTTTGATCGGTGGAGTCACAAGCCACTGCCTGGATTCACATTCTGCCTCCTGAAAATCCACAAAATCTCTTTTTAAGTATCTGCCAGCAGGCCCATCCAAACTTTGATTGAGTGCATCACAATGTGCTCGGCATATCAAGAGCTGAAACAATGACACAGACGTCTGCAGTAGCTGCCTATTTGGACTGGGAACAGGTGCTGTGTCATTTTATCTTAAGTCAATTGCTAATAAATTGTCCACTCCATGGGATTAACCCCAACCAAAATTGCGTTCAAGCCAAAATAAATTAAAATAATCAGTTTCTGCAGTTTAAAGCTCAGCCAGGAGATATCTAATTAAATCTATATTGTTCTTTGCTCTATCTGACGGGGCGTTGACTGTCCTCGGAGTCGAGTGTTAGTTAAGGTGACTGCTGCAGGCCGGGACGAGCTTGTACTGATTAGATCGAGCTTCTGTCTTGCTACCGCGCCACCTAAAAACAAGAAGATATGAAGGTACAACATTTCACAACTCTGGTTTAATTTCCATCACAATTACTTCAATATATTTTACACAAGATAAAGGTGAGGGATATGATGACATTTTATTGTATTTTCTTATATTTTCAGTCGACCATTTGCTAAACCCAGCCCGCAAACAGCAATTGTCCAATCATAGCTTAGCAACTGCAACTACAGTAGGTAAAGCAGACCGGTCAAGCTTTGGATTTCTCCACATGCCAAAATAATGTGCATGGGGCTAAGAGCGATACTCCATATCTCAAGAGTTTAAAGGGTGGTATCTTTTTAAAGACTTTACAAAACTAAAAACACGAGCAAAAGTGTATGGATTAAAGTCCGTGTTTATCTGCTTTAACGCAAGATGTGACTTATTAGCATGCCCGGCTACAGTAGTAACTGAGGAATATTTCCAAAAGCAAGGGGCATGTCATCAGCTAACTACATTATTTTCTGTGTGGGTTTCAAATTACATTACAAAAATATCTGTTCCGGACTGGAACATCTGGTGTGTGAGCCAAGATGCTACTCTATATATGCTTTTTATTTGGTTTGGAAAAGTTTACATTCCATCAACTCAAGACAAACTTAGGTAACTTAGTTAGTGTTACGTTTGCCAAACTCATTGGTTATTCCACATCCTCAAATCTTTAACATTTTTGTTAAAGTGAAGCATACAGTTTGAAAATTCATAACAATTCCTAAATCTAACCACTGTGTTGCTTTTTCAAGTATGTTTTTCTACAGTGAGCATCCAAATCATCCAAGGGTTATGTTAGAATCAATAACATTAACATTTTTTTTTATAATAGAATATAACATTGGAAATTTGTCTGCGAAAGTAAAATTGCTTGAAATCCCCTGCCGATCCAACACCATGGACATGGCCAGCAGTCACTGAACTAACAACTGCAGGTAGAGTGTGTATTTTTGGAGTAATGGGCGTTTGTTTTCGGGATAACGGGCTGTTGGACAAATGGGCTTTCGGTCCAATAGGACATTTTGCAGACCATTGGGGTTTCGGAATAATGGGCCATCGGAACAATGGCATGGCACCACTTTAGCCTCAGTTGTTAAGCTTTATGTCATGTACTGTATGTAGCTACCGTGTACATATTTAAGAACCCTTTTACAGAGTTCCTTTAAAACGAGTCAGCTAGAAACATTATAAAGTCAGCTGGAGACAGAATTATCAACCAACTAATGGAGTTTTAGAGTTATTGTTAGTTTATTCTAGCTAGCAACAGCTGCTAGCGACTGTTGTCATTTCAGCCCCCAAAATTCACAGTTGTTGGCTTTAAATGAGAAGCCTGCTTTTGTTTAAATCAAAGACTTATTGTTTCAAGAATTACTGAGAATTTCAAGACGTAATTCTGCCTCTGTTAGCCTTGTAAACTGCATATGTGCTGTGCGAGAACAGATGGCTTGACAGGCATAACAACAGTAACTAAGGGGGCGGGGCTTAGCGAAAAGGTCAACTGTATTCTCTTCCAGTGGTGGAAAGTAACTAAGTACACTTAAGTACAATTTTGAGGTACTTGTACTTTACTTATTTCCATTTTCTGCTACATTATACTTCCACTACACCACAATTCAGAGCAAAATATTGTACTTTTTACTCCACTACACGTATTTTAGTTACTAGTTACTTTGCAGATGGAGCATAATAAATAAATGATGGTGTATTATTATATGTTAAGATAAGACTTGCCCCTGTTTCACTGTAAAATGTTTCCCCCAGGAACTGTAAATATAAAACAGTTTAACAAAAAGGCGACTTATGAGAAAGTGCATTTCTAAATGCAGTGGGGTTTCCTTTGGCCATCAGATTGAATAATATGGGTTTTAGTGTTCAGCATTAGTTCACATCTTATTTCATGTTTGTCCTCTTGGCCCCATCATTCACCAGATTATAGAATTAGGTTTTCTGAGCCCACTGTGCCTGGTGGAGAGCAAGAGGGTTGATATGGCCAATGGGAGCAGTGATTATGCTTCATTGTGGAATCCTTCTGCATCAAAGGAGAGCTTACTAAAATAAAGCTTTATGATGAGTATTCACAAGTCTGTCGGCCCCTATTTTGCACAAGGTTAACGCAGTATAAAATTAGATTTACCTTATGACTGCATTTAAGTGTAGTGTGTGTATATATATATATATATATATATTATACACACCATGTATTAAACTAAAGCCATTTTGTGTTAGGTCTTTTGTACAGTGTTGGTGCCACTGTGACTCACATTAATCCAGGGGTTCTCCTCACCTTTGTGGTCTTTACTTTGTTCCCAGAGATGCACGACCAGCCAGTGAGGTCAGGGAGAACTCGGCACTCCTCCCCCTCCAGACACGGCTCCATTTTACACCACCACTTCTGACGCACAATAGAGGCTGGAGAAAAACACACCACAGCAAAAGGTCACTTTTTAGACGGAAGGACTTCAAAAAAGACTTGTTTGTTAAAAAAGAAACGTCTCAATGAGATGAGAGTATCAGTGGACTCTGGTGAAACCGACTAACCTGACTCTACTTTGACAAATGATATATTCATGTCATGTCAGGATATTTCCAGTTAGGTGAGGTAGAAGAGGCTCCCAGTAATATTACCTTCGACACAAGAGGGCAGAGCCCTTGTTGTCCCCGCCACCTGTCCTGGGAAGCAGGAGCACTTGACTGTTTGAGAGCGTTCTTCAATCTTGTTCTTATTGCAGCAACGATGAGCAGCAACCACTTCGCAAGTCCCTGTCCTCTCCTGCGATGACCCTGAAGAAGAGAATTTAGAGGAACAGGTGACAGTTTTTTATACCATGTTTTGCATGAAAGTAGAAGCAGCTTGAATGGCTTCAGCCTTTACAGATGGCAGTATTATAGTCAAATGGCAATGATTTCTTAGCTTTATTAGATGTTAAATACTGTAGTCTTTTTGTTACTCTCATCCAGATGACCAAGTAAGCAAAGCATTTCAATACTTAAGCCCTAATGTTACTGTTTCTGAAGCTACAGCACCACCAAGTGGATAAAAAGCATCAGCATTCATGCCACAGTCAATAAAAACATTAAAATGTCAAAACATATTAGCAGTAATCATCGGCATGCCACCTAATTTAATGTTTCAGATTGTGCTTATTAACAGGAATGAGCAGAATAAACAGCATTAACAGAAATATCTGTCCCACATCTGCATCATTTCATAGAAACACAAATAAAAGGAACTGGATGTTGCTTTTTGGTGATTATTACACCACTGATGATTCGTGCTGATGCGCTGAAGGGGTGCAACAAAGCAGAAGTGAAAACATGAAGAGAAAAACACATGCATGCATATTGCTAATTTAGAACTGAGGTGTCTGTCTGGCTGCATGACCAACAACACCTGCAGGACAGGAAGGTTAATTCAGAAATAAAGTGGGGGTTTAAAATCAGACTACAATCAAAGCAGAGCTCAAACAATGGAACATGTAATTATTCAAAACGAAGACGAATCTCAGGTTTCATTTTGGAGTTACCCGTGCGAGGTTGCTGTTGTGGCACTGGTGGAAAGTAGCTAAGTACATTTACTCAAGTACTGTACAAGTAGTACAATTTAGAGGTACTTGTACTTTACTCGTATGATTCTATTTAATGCTACTTTATACTTCTATTCTTCTACATTTCAGTTGGTTACATTGTACTTTTTACTCCACTACTTTTACCTTGTGACCCCTTACAAAAAAGCTACTGAATATGACTAAAGGTAGCAGTTTTTTTATTCAATCCCTTCTTGGAGGGGGCCTGACCCCTAGGTTGGGAACCATTGGATTAAACAATCGAAAGCTATATAAAGTACTTAAAATGCTGCTTATGCATTGATTCATCAGTATTAACACTCCAATGTAATATATAATAATATATCAGTCACAGGGGACATTTTTCTGCAGAAACAGTACTTTTGATACTTTAAAGGTGCAATATATGAGATACTGAACATTAATATAGCACCACACAACTATTTGCTATGTAAAGATATAGTGGAGTGATGGAGTCCTGATCAGAGAATGACGTCACACTCCCTCTGTGTGTGTTGTTCTCCGAGCTGCTCTGTTCTTTGTTTTGAAATCTGGTCCGGCCGCGCGTGCATGTGAGTATTATTGTAACAGCGAGACGGCAGACAGCAGTTCAAAGCATTCAGCTGAAGGCATTCATTTATTCAGAGCTGGCTCACTCACTACCAGAGACTCCGGTAGTTTCTGTTATTTCCCTCCAGTCTCTCTTCTTTTCCCCCTCTCCTCTCTGTACGTTCAAGAAGTCAAGTACATTTCCCCTCCATTCAGCAGTCAACATGAGGTCGGCACCTCCGCAGCTCGCTGCTGCAGACAGGTTGAGAAGTGAGAGTGAAGATAAATCAACTTTTTTAATCCCAAAAGTTTAAAAATAAATTAAGCTCTCCTCCTGCCGGTAAACGGCTCCGGGTCAGAGCAGAATCCAGTGTTACTCCGGGTGTTTATTCCTCCAGAAGCTCCGACTCTCTCCTTCAGAGCTCCCCAGCGCTCAGGCGAGCAGTGGCTCTGTCCCTCCGCTCCGCCCGGTCCTCCCCATACAACGCCCACAAAGCCCCGAAATACACGCGAATGTTTCGCTATAGTTTAATATTTACTATTACTATTTATTTATAGGGGGTTTTCTGCGCCGGCAATGGCAGAGAGAGGCAGCAGGTAGAGCCATAATATTTAATAAGTTAAGGGTTTATTTCGACCAAACCAGAGTCGGTGATTGTTGGAACAGCGGAAAGACTAACCAAGGTGGTTTTGGTGCGTTTAATTTAGTTTCTGTCGAAATTTAAGATCTGTGAGGTAATATTTGTGTTTTTGACAATGGGGTTTGGTCTGCTTTGAGGTGATCGATATAAGGGTTGTTTCTGGTTAGGAGGAGGTGTGGCCAACTTGCCGATTTGTTTTGGTCTGAGATGCTGGTGCCCGTGCGACATCTTGTGGCAGCGAATACCGTATATAGAACCTTTAAGTCAGTTTTGCTGGTGATCCTTCTGTAGATTTATGTTAACTTGTAAATTATTTTAACTTGTAATGGGGTACTTTCACATTATTTTATTGGTACTTTTATTGACGTAAAGTTAAGTAATACTTCATCCACCACTGCTGCAATCTTACCCTTTCACAGCATGTAATGTCTGTGGATTACCTGTCTTACTACCAGGTTCTGAGTAAACATGAAAAACTACACCCTCCTTATTAATTTGTTTCTAATGAGAAGCACAGTGAGTTTCAGGCTCTTGTTGCTTAAAATGAACTCTCTACCAGGCGACCAGGCTGGTGACCATGAGCCATAATGAGTCCCTCAGGGGGGTGTGACTGGTCTGGTTGGGTCTGACGCCTACCTGTCTGTCCTCGGGAGCTTTGGTTGCCAGTGGACACTAGCTGGCTGCAGAAGCCTACTATACAAAGAAGCAGGAGGCCCCAGTGTGATGGTCGAGCCAGTATGTTCAGCTTCATCTTGCCTGCACAGACAAAGAGGTTCATGCACAGTTTAACAGAAGTAGGCCAACAGTTTTCCATAAAGTGTGTGACCGTAAAGTGAAATAATATAGCTTATTAAATGCTTCTGATATCTCTTGACTCCTGAAATGTGGTTTATGAGATCATTGCATCTATTTGCTCGTTTATGACTCTCACATCGCTAAGCTAAGCCAAGGAAAATCAAAGAAATGCAAATAAAAGCCCAATCAGAGGCACTTTTGGAGGCAGATGAGAGTGGGTCCTTGCACTAATTTCTGACTCATATTATCCCTTCAGTTGTAAACATCTCTGCATTCAAAGCTAAACTCTGTCCCTCCTAAACAAGTTGTATGTCATGTGAATCACTAAAAACTGGAATGCGGACTTTTCTGTCAAACTACAGCAATAACTAATGCAGGCATTTTTGCTTGAAAAATCACAAATAATCGGTTAACATATCAGTAGGCAATTAATTTTATGTTGATTGACTAATAAATTAATTCATTTTTTAAAACTCTAATAAAATTTTACACATATTGCACATTTATATTTTGTGATAAAGGCATCATTCCTGATTAATCGATAGCAAATTATCCATGAACATGCATACTGTGTTGTACAATATCATCATCATAAATAAAAGTGAGTCAGTCTGCCTCGCATATTTTATTTATTTACAGAATAAATAAGAGAATATATCAAAATAAAAGAGAACCTGAGGTTGCTCAATAGTGAGTTAAGCCACTGTTAAAAACAGACTTTTGACAGTGATTGAAATGAATATTTTAAATATTCAACCACTTACCTCTGCTCAGGTTATTGATATAGGCCTGACATAATAATCCGCTGTTTACGCCTCCATCAGCGTGTGCTCTAACATCATGCATGCCACAATAATCACCATAATGATTGTTTCAGCACGAATGCAAAAGTTTGCAGCAGATGTTTGATCCTCCAGTTTTTCCAAGTTTTCTGCCTCAATTCGGAGTATGAGCGAGAGAAAAAAATCGCGAGACCGCGCGCCTGCTGCTAAATAACGCCCCAGCTGATGGAGGTAACAGCCAACACGTCAGCTCAATGAAAACCTGCAGTTTCACACATCAGCTCCTCTCCCTGGAGTTACTGTACCTTTCAGGCAGAATGTGAGATGTGTGTTGGTCTGTGAGCACAGTTGGATCACTCCGACGAGCAAAGCCTGCCAGCTTTTCCCGTCAGGAAAATTAAAACTTAATCAAGACAGAAACCATCTGTCTCCCGGACAATATGCGGCCACTTTCATTAGCGCCCTAAGAAGCTTAAAGTGAGTATTGACATCCTGTCACAGAGGATATAAACTGCATCTGAAGGCCAAGTCCTGTGGTTTGTTTTGCTCTCACGAGATATTTTTATGTTTTCGTTAAGCCCATATTTGAAAACAGCCATTTTATTTATGCTGTCTGCCAAGCAGTAAAATGTGAGATTTCACACCTGTTAGTTTGCTCCATAGGTTCCCAAAATTAAAATTCATATTTGCAATCCACAAGCTTATCACATCACACAAAGTAACATGTCAAACTGGGATATAAATATTCAATTTGGCCTCACCACAAAAGTGCAATATAAATTTAAAAAATATTTTATTTTAAATATTTTATTTGCTCAGTGATTCATATTAAAGAAAATGTTCGAAATTTTGGGAAATACGCCGACTTCGCCAAGAGGTAGGCTAGATGAGAAAATTGATACCACTCAAGCTATGCTACAGCCAGCAGCTGGTTAGCTTAGCTTAGCATAGCATAAAGACTGGAAACAGCTAGCCTGGCTCTATCTAAAGGTAACAAAATTTGCCTACCAGCAGTTCTAAAGTTCACTAGTTAATAGTTATATCTCATTTGTTTAATTGTAAAAAAAAGCTGATATGTTTAAACAACAGGTTGTGGTATTACAGGGCGTAATGTAGCCTACTGACAAGTGAGCTTTAGGGGTGTTAGTAGGCAAACCGTTATTTTTAGATAGAACCAGGCTAGCAGTTTCCCCCTGCTTCTAACCTTTATGCTAAGCTAAGCTAACCGGCGGCGGGCTGGCCTAGCAGTAACTTAATATTTAAAAATGTTGGGACTATTCCTTTAAAACTATCACATAAAACATTTATTATTTCAAAATATACAGTACATTTGTTATTTTAATCTCAATAACTGCCTCCCAAGTCTGTGTTTTTTAATCTTTTATCCGTTGTGGGTGTAATCCAGTTGCTTTCAATACACACTCAAGATCTTAAAGATAAACAGTGAAGCTGCCCTGCTGTTTCCAAGTGAAGAAAGATGACATCTGGTGAAAGACGCTTCCTCTACAACCATGATAATAAAACTTTATTAGAGCACATCAGTCCATATCATTTTTCTCATTGATTGACAGGGAAATAGCTACAATATAAGTCAACACAGGACAAATACACAAAGAAGTAAACGTTACTAATAGAAAATACATGTTAAATGATTCCATATTCATATGACAACCAATCCTATCCCACAAGCGAGATCTCATTCATCTTATTTACATTATCATATTAAATGTGCTACTGCAACATCACAGTAACCTTGTGGTGCAACACCCAGTTTCCATTCAGATGCAGTCAATCTGACATCAGTGCTGTGTGTCATAATAAACGCTCAGGGGGTGAAATTGAGCTTGAAGAGCACCGTCTGAGGCGTGGTGACGTCGGCCACAGCTAGTTCCTGTCCGTCCGACAGGCCCAGCTCTGCATCAGAAGAAAAAACATATTACGCGCATGTTATCATGAAGGTCCGCAGCTACAGGTCACTTTGGACAACCTGCTTTGAGTACCGCTTCTTATTACCTTTCAAAGTCTTGCAGAGGTTTGGCCTGGTTCGTTCCTCAATGGATTTCACAGACTGGAATAAAATTGTAATCATAGTTTAATCGTAGCTTATAAAGAAATGCAGGTGGCCAAACACCGTGCAGCATTATCAAAGATTAAATACTGTATGTTACCTGCAAATACAGCGTCTTATTCTTCCCTTCCAGAGTTGTGGTGATAGCTGGGGATTTCATTTGTCTGGAAGACAATTATACACAATTTTTATCCTAATCATTGTTATTTTTCCAAAAGAAGCATTACAAAATGTTTTTTCTGAATACTCACAGAGAGGCGTTCTCTGTAAGGTACTCTAAAACCTCCTGTAATTTGGCAGAAGGAGGGAACTGGAGATCCTGAGGTACCTGGCTGCAGGCTGAACAATTTTCCTGGTGATCAAAGATGATAAAGAGCAAACTGATTGTTCTCTGTATGGAGAAATGTACATTACATTGCTGACAAGACCGTTACCGGTGGTTACAGTTACTGATAATTAGGGCACAACAAACCTTCCTTTCAGCTTCAAAGGTGTAGGTGTACAGCCCATCCACGTCATTAAAGACCAGGTAATTATTTAAAGGAATATATGCACTGCAAAATAAAATCGAATGTTGAGTAATGTTCTGACAAATCAGCAGAAAATTGTGATGAGGGATTAAGTTTTTTTTTCTGCTCCTAACCTTGTAGCAATTTTAAAAACTTCCGTGGCACAGGCAGCTATAGAGAACAAAGACAAAATTAAGTCTAGTTACGTGAATTGTACAATTGTTTAACAATAAATCATAACTGACTGTTGGCTAAACCGTTCTTCCAAACAGCAATTGTCCAATCATAGCTTAGCAACCGTAACTAGGCACAGCAGCACCTGTCAAGCTTTGGATTTCTCCACATGCAGAGTCGGTGTGCATGGTGCTGTAATAAAAGCGGTAGTAGGATGGTCTTCTTTTTTTTGCCTTTTCAAAACTAACAAAAACACAAGAGCAAAACAGTAAGGCATAGATGAAACTGTGTATTTGTCTGCTCTAACGTAAGCTGCAAATGTTAGCATGCCCAGCTAACTAGCTTACTATCTACAGTAGCAATTGAGCGTTACGTCCAAGACCAAGGAGCATTTCATTAGCTAACTAGCGACATTAGCTAGCTATATTTATGGATTACAGGTTACGTTAGAAAAATTGTCAAACACATCAGTTAGTCCTAATCCGAAAAAGCCTTTTCTCTTGTAAAAGTTGAACATATTGTTTGAAAATACAAACAATTAAGTATAAATCCAAGTACGTTAAGGGCTATCAAACAGGGTTATGTTAGAATGTATTTAATTACATTTTTATTTGTAATTCTGTACTATAATGCTAGAGCTAACTAGTTCTACCCCATAATGCAAGAACAATGCTGTTTATTTCAATGTCTTCTACATGGATCATCAATTGGTGAGGATGCAAACTTTTGCCTGGGACATGTAGTTTTAGACTCGCTGTTTTAGCATTCTATCATGTATGAAGCCACCATGTGCATATTTAAGACTCTTTTACATGTTTTTTTTTTTTTTTTTTTTTTTTTAAAGAGTCAGCTGGAAACATTAAGAGCTCAACAGGAGTTTTCAACTAACTCACAGAATTAGCACTGACTAGCTAGAAAGCTGTAGCTGATAAAATCTGCTGCTGACAGTCATTTTAGCTGACATAATCAACGGTCATTGGCTAGAAATAAATAGCCTGCTTTATTTAATTTTGTGTGAACTCGGAAACCCATAGTTTGAGAAAATTTCAACAAAATGTTCGAGTGGTAAATCTGCCACCGTTGTCACTGTAAACTGGACATGTCTAGTGCAGGAACAGTTAGCTTAACAGGTGTAGCAACAGTAACTACAGGGGGCTTAGCCAAAAGTCTATTTCTTATGATATTTCACCAAAGACATTACAAAAATATCACACCTATTGTTTTCACATATGTCCTTTCTGTCAAAACCTCTGAACAGCAGCAGCTACTGCCTCAAAAACTGTTGAGTTTCATACCAGCAATAACGGCATTAGTTGACGCCACAGCAGGAATGATCCTCTTCACAACTCCTGTGGCACAAAGACAGTAATGAGTTTAATTCCAGCACACTGTATGAACGAGATAGTTGTCAGTTATGGTGAGAAATGTATCAGTTCCACCACATTAGTGCTGAATAAATTATTTTATTTCACAGGTTCACCTTGTGTGAGTCTGTATGTCACTCCTGTAATGTTAAACTCTGCAGCTCTTTCTTGGGATCTTTCAAACACCCACTGGATGTGCTCTGGATTGTCTCCATCTAAGCTGGTATCTAGTGGAGAAGAAGACCCTGGTTGTTAGCCTTTACTGTAATAATGTACACAGGCAGAAGGTTAAATAATGTGATTAACGGTGTTAAAATAAAAAAAATTAAAAAGATGTTCATATTTTAGCTTACCTCCAAATGGCTTCTCTTTGGGCCACTGTAAGATTCTGGCATATTCAATGCAATGTTCTGGTAGCCTTGGCATTGACGCAATGGTGCACATGGGGAAATTAATCTGTGGATATAAAATCAAATTCAAGCATAAATGCATTTAAAGGACCAACAGAAGGTGTCTTTTTCTGTCCTGCTCAGTTACATTTGACATATATCAAAACTATAAAATTACCCCTTGAAACTGTTAATGAAAAAGTTGAACCACCAAATCCTTTTTACTTTCTAATAAGATCTTTGGCTCAAAATAGTCACTGCTGTGCTGGTTTTGCACATCACATGTCTTTCTCTAATTTCTTTTTCTGTTGAGACTGGTAGTTATCACTGCTTATGTTAATGCCCCAAGTCTTTTTTTCCCCCCAAACAAACAGCTGTTGCTGCAGATGGAAATGTGAAACATCACCTCCTTTGTCCCACCCAAAACACAAGCTGAACAGCAGATGTGAAATCTTTTGTAAAAAGTTAATATATGACTATTCTGTCGTATCATTCATCCATTAATAACAGAAAAAATGGCATTTGAATCTTTAAAGTGAAACTAGAAGATAAATTGATGTTGCAAAGTGACCTGTGGCGGGTACAGCTCCAATGTGCAGTCGATGCATGCAGTCATGCCAGGCAGAATGACACGAGCGTTTCCTTTAAAGCCCTCCGTTCCTCCATCGATGAGGGGGATGATGGAGCTGGGATCCAGGACTCCGTCTTCATAGCTCAGGAGGGATATCTAGAGAAGGCAACGTCAATCGTAACTCTCCACAGATTACACTTCTGATATGCAAAGGTACAGTATACCAGGTCAAAAAACAACACTGAAATACAACAAACTCAATCAAATTTTTCCTTCCTACCAGCATCCCATTCATCCAGCGTCTGGCAATGATGGAGTCCAGTCCACAGACGATGATGTGAAACTCTGCAAAGAGAGAAGCCTTTTAAACCTCTGAGGTGCTTACTTGGAAAGTTCTGCTAATGCGTAGATCTTGTAAGAAAAACACTTACGCCTGTAGAAAGACTCATCAAAGTCTTGGATCTTTTTAAAGTGACTGCATGTTATTAATAAGGAATAAAAATCATGGTCAAGATATTTCATACAATGTAATCTAACCCTGAGGTGTTTTTCAACTGTAAAAACTGTTGCAAAGGATACGGGACAACTTTGCATCCTTGGATACGGCTGTTGATAAAGTCGGCAGCCACTTCTGCCTTTGGTCGTCCAACATCTTTGGGCCTAAATTGATGCATATAACAGTTAATTATGGGACATATGAGATGCTGAATGTAATCTGATTTTATTAAACTGGAACTGTTACGGTACTACAGTAACCTAGAGGAAAGTTCATGTCACTCGGTCACAGATACCATAACATGGTATCCCTCATTTATTTTCAACTGAGGGCTATAGGACCATTACAACATACTATGTTCTTTGATAAGCATTATGCGAATAATTAAAGAAAACATTATAAAATGTAGATGAGTATCTCACACTCTGGGGCAAATGTTCAAAAATTAAAAAAATTAATTTTTTCTAGAAGGAGGAGGAAAAATAGAGGTGAAACCTACCTGAAAAGAAACTGCCTGTTGAGGTTGGACACATCAATTGTGTCCATGTCAACCACATGAATAAGGCGAAACCCAGACAGGGCCTAAAGCACAACAAGACTATTTAAAAACTTATATAAAAGACAACCAGTAAAGACAGTTTGTGTTTGCTCAGCAGAGTAAGTACATCAATATGATGTAGATTAAAGCTATTACCTACCAGATTTTTGAGGAGTTCACATCCAAGTCCTCCTGCGCCAATGACCAGAATCTTGCATGTCTCCAACAAGAACTGTAGAGACTGATATGAAAGAAACACCACAATATTAAAAGAATAAAAGTGTACTGCGATCACTATCACTGGACAGTGTGAAGCTACGGCTTTATCACACTAGACTGATTCATTTGAAATGTATGATCTCCGAATCTCTGATGAAAGTGCTTCTATGTCACCTCAGTGCTTGGCTCAAAGTCCGGATGAGTGAACGGGCCGGGTCTCTCCAAAAACTTCCTCACATGATTCCACCGGCCATCCCAGTCGCAACCACCGTCCCTGTGTCCACCATCTACAGCCATTCTGGACACACAACACACCAAGATACACTGAACTTGTGCTATAACTCAGATTAGTACATTTGGGAACCACTGTACTAAGAGATGTGACTAACTGCAGTGCAGCAAGTTTATCAGGAAACCAGAACCAAAGCAAAGATGGCTGAGAATCTTCATAAACATACGTGTCCAAATTCCATACTAATTGTATACAGTGTGTACTATACACTAATCTTATATCTGCAAAAACAGTATAATAAGTAATCAACATACTTTACTATTTTATATTAACAGTAAATTGTACAATACATGCCCTGTCATACATCAAACTGCATATTTGGAATGCCACTAGCAATTGAATTTCCTTCTGGAGCTGTTTCACAATGATTGTTTTTACACACTATGTTTTCCAGCTGTGTGTAGCTCCTCCCTTTTTACTTTGTGCATTGCATTGTGGGACATTAGTGTACAGCACAATCATAAGTCAAGTGATTATTTGAATGCCTTACTGATTTGTTTGAGTTTACTTGGTTGTCACTTTTCAAGTTTGAACACACTACATTATTACTTAGGGTTAGTATGCAGGATGGGATTGGTACACAGTTAAAATGTTCTTCTCATACCGGATATGTCTTGCAAAGAGCATACAGGATTGATGCAGTACAGGCTTTCTGCATTATGTTTGACACTGTGGATGGATACATTGTGTAAAAGGCTGAATTGTACAAACATCTTAGTGGGTTATTAAGGCTGTTCTTGCTAAAATGTTTATTTTCATGTCTCCTGGCTCAGCAGTCGCTGCTCAGAGTGCAACGCAAACCTGCTGCCAGTCAGAGACCTTTATTTAGCATTCGTCACTAACTTCTCAGTCAGGTCCTCTATTCTCCTTCTTTTCTTCTCCCTGGAAGAAGAAAGCAAAACGGGGTTCAAGCATGCCGGGTTAACGACAAAAGGCGAAAACTAATCTACGATAAAAATGATATTTTTCGTCCATTGAGACTTACGGCTCCTCGGCATCCGCCATGCTTTCACGGTCCCATGTCCTCGATTGTGACAGCTGTGTTTCCGAGTGTCAAAGCTGCGCACAGCAGCTCCAAGTGCCCATACAGGGAAAATATATTTTTCTTCTGCTTCAAAAAAAAAAGTGACAGAGCTATCTGATATGTTGTATATTGGATTGGCTTTATAGAATATTTATACTGTGGGAGAATATGTTTCCCGATAAAAACTTGACCATAAATAAGATAGAAGTGTCATATCATGTTACCCAGTTAATCATGACAGAAGGTTTAAAATGAGACACTAGAAGACACAGTCTGAAACACTGATATATTTATTTTTAGGCATTTATTATTCATAATATTTGCTGTGATTTAATAATATACTAAAATTTCCCTTAGCCATTAGCCAAACACCATATAGGCCTGCCTATAGAAGACCATATGGAAGTGTTCTCTGTTTTCTGAATCTTTTGAACTTTTGAATATTCTATCAACAAAATAAATCATTTGTTTCTTTAATTTGTCTAAATCAACAACCCCTGTGGTGGTTTATTTTATTGTCTGCGTTGTTGTTTGAATAACTGTCATCAATCAATCAATCAATCAAAATGTATTTATATAGCACCTTTCAAACAAATCAAATGCAATTCGAAGTGTTTTACAAGCGATTGACAAAACATAGGAAGTTAAAAAAAATGGATAACTAAGACTAATGCACAACAAGAAAAGCATAAAAGATAATACAAGCAAATAATAGAATACTACACAAAATAAATATATAATAATAAAATAGTAAAAATGTTAAAAATAAAATAGAACGAAATAAATAATAATCAGCAATAAAATGTTGATAGAATAGAAATAGAATTTTAAATAAGAATGATAAGTAAAATAAGCATAAATAATAAAACCATAAAATTATAAAACACTACATAAAAGCTAGACTAAATAGATGGGTTTTTATTTTACGTTTAAAAATCTCAATATTTTCCTTTTAGATGTTGTTTTTTAACGTATTTTTTTACTTTTTTGAATTCAGTCAAACCTTCTAATATGATAAAGGGGTGCTGCGCATTCTAGAACGCAATTCTAAAACTCCAAACACTTCATCGAGAACCTGACTCTCGTGAGATCTTGAGCGAGAGTACGGCCTCTTGCTGGTTCGGTTAGACGCCCCTCCTCCACGGTGATCAGCTGACCTGTCAAAATATCACGCAGCGCGTGTGGGTATGTTTGTGTTTGTGTGTGGCTTGACTGCATGTTGAAGACATGGCGGCCAAAATGGAGCTTGCACCCCTTAGACCGATGGATGATTTCTTCCCCGGAGTGGACCGGTTTGCCAAACCTGAGTTCGGAGATTTAACTAAGTGGAACAACAGAGTCATCAGTAATCTGCTGTACTACCAGACGAATTATTTCGCCGTGGCTCTGGTGGTTTTCCTCATTGTAGGGTAAGTCCTGGTAGCATGCAAACGCAGGCAGGCTAGCATCTCTGGCCCTGTGTTTAATTAGCCTGCATTCCATCTATCCACACCCATCATGACCACGCAGTGTATTTCTGTAACATTTGGCATTGGTGTGCCAACATTTGAAGCACTGCAACGTTAACTCTTTTGTAGCCTCTGCCTTTTAGACATTTACCTTGCTTGACCTAGCAGTTAAACATTTATTTCTAAATATCTGCGTATTCGGTAACAACAACTTTCAGCAAGAGTAGCGCTGTAGCTAGCTTAAAATGTGTTCAAGTGCTTCATATTGTCAACGGAAGCGGTCAACCACAGATCCTCTATTTTAAAATGAACGTTACTTATCGGGTGTTGTTTCATGAGAATCAGTGATGCTACTTTGGATCACATATCACTGTTGCTAGTTTTGATTTTGCATATATCAAGCTGGTTTGATAGTTTTCTTTTTGTAGAGGATGATGTAGTGGAAATCATAAGTATAGGCCTTACTGCAGGTATCTGCCCTCTTATGGTTTACACCATCTGTCCAGGATGTTAGCTATTAATGTTACCACCAGCAGGTTGTGCTACTTAAAAAAGAAAATGCCATGTACGTTATATGTCATTTTCATGTTCCAATATTCAGGTTCCTGAACCCGTTTGGCATGTTTCTGGGTGGAGCTGTGGTGACTCTGGTCTTCGCTGGTTCAGTGTGGGCAGGAGAGAACAAGGTCATCGTCAAGAACTTCAAAAAGAAGAACCCCAGTCTGTTTGTCATTGGGGTCCTGGCCACCAGTTACTTTCTGCTGTCGCTGTGTGGTGGCGTCATGGTCTTCATCTTTGGAATCACCTTCCCTTTGCTGTGTAAGTGTATTCACAGGGTTTTCTGTTTACTTTCAAAAAAGGGAATAGAGGATTCAGTTGTAAAATTATATTAAGGCTGTGTCAGAAATCACTCCCTACATACCATATAATAGGCTGCATTTACTGCCCCCCATTTTATTTGAGTGTCTGTGTTCTAAGTGTGAAATTTATGCACACATATAGATATAGATATATACATTTATATAGTGCCCTAAAGTAGTGTAGAAAAGACTCTACAGCTGCCAGTGATGACACAAAATGATGATGATTCATAAGGGCCCAAAATCTCAATTTACCGCACACTAAAGAATAAATTATTGGGTGTCTTATTATATAGGGAACAGGGCTCAAAATTAGCAGACAGCCTTGTTTGACTCAGGTTATATTACTGAATTCTTAGGGCTTATTCTAAAAGTTCAGAGAATTATGACTTTACTCAGTAATCCGACTTTATTATACAAAAATATCTTCGCACAAGATCCACTTTCAGCCTCTATTAAAGGGTGGAGTTGTCTCAGTTGTCATGGAGGAAGTTTAGTTGTTACCACATGAATATGGAGTTTTGGTCAGGTGATAACATTGTGCTAAGAACATTTTTTTGTTAAACTGCTGTTTCCAAGATCAATAATGAACATGCAAGCTTAACTTTGTTCTGTTTTGGGGTTTTTTTAAATGCCAATGTTATCCTGGCCTCTCCTGTAGGTGCATGTAAAGACATGTACATCACATAATAGAACATGGAAAAATTGAGTCAGTCATTTTAGTTTTAAGATAGTTTCCTTTAGGTTCCAACAAGTTACACTCCCCCTTGTAATATAAGGGCATGGCCCTTGTAAAATTAGATTTAGTTATTTATTTCTTTAGGTAGTTAGTTATGAGGAATCACACACACATTCCTCTCTCTCTTTCTGTGTCACTGTGATTTTGACACAAAAATACAAAGGACCTCCTAACTTTGAGGCATCAGATAAGTTCCCTGGTTCCCTCACAACACTTCATGTGAAAAAGATATTTATTCTCTCTAGGAACTATTTAAACTTTAATTATCTTTATAGATTTAGTGCTTGTTTTAATTTTAATTTTAACTTTTGGAATCGACTGTTCTATTGATGTATTTCTTCTTTCCTTCAATAATGGCTATTTTTTAACACAGATAAAAACAGTATAATTCAGACACAAATTGTATTATTTACATTTGCAATAGTTTCAGCCCCAAAAGAAGAAGAATGAAATGATTAAAACTAACATTTAGTCTATATCCCCACAGTGTTGCATGACAGGGCAGAAAATACTGTTGTAACCATTTTTCCCCAAATACCCTTCAAATTTGAATTTGTTTTTGCAGTCCAGGAAAGCGTGAGTGACGCTAGATCATTATTGAACCACAACAGTGCTTGCAATTGGGCTCTAAATATTTTTGGGAACTTGTTTTTCTTTGGGCTTTCTGCAGTCTTCTCAGTGGTTAGATTGAATAGGTTTAAACTGTGATTTGTCAGTCGATGGTATGTTCAGCTGATATTCCATGATCCAATTCCTATAGTGCTAACCCTCGACTAACCTTCTCTATTTTCAAGTTTTAAGAAGAGCTTTGCTAAAGCTACACGTCTGTTAATTCCAGCTTGTTATAGGCATTATTGTGTTCTTGACACTGAAGCAGGAACTTGTTCTGATTTAAATCTGCACAGATTCTGATAAGTTTCCTGTTTCTTTTAGCAATGTCTGGTGATTTCTCATAGTCTTATTTAACTGTTGCTCAGATGTATCTTTGTCTTATTCTGTCCTTTCAATTGTCTGTCTGGTTGAACCATTGTATGGTGTTTTGTTCTCCATGTACAAAACATTACTTTTTTTTGCAAACCCTTCATACAAAATAACATCTATTTTTAAAGAGGACCGGTGCCAAATACACTTTTGTGGCAGGCGATTCCAAACTATTCAACAGTAGTGTATACCAAACATTTGTTGGCTAATGTTACATGATGGGAACTGTTAAGGGAGATGGTGAGTCACACAGGGATGCATGACTGAGGTTTTTCTGCGGTTGAACAAGTTTTTCCAAACGCTCACCCATTCTGACTCACTGAAGGGATTGGACAGCGTGTACAGTATAACTGACATGTGTTCACTCATGACACAGATTGTAAAATAAAGTCAACACTGCAGGGCGAGCTATACTATAGTTTAGAGGTATAGTTTTGGATTTGCTCTCTAAATACATTTGGAGTCAGACCTTCAGCAGAGTGGGTTAGATAATTGATGGGTTGGATCGTTAGGGCAAATGTAGCAGCTCTAACATCATGGCGGATAGATGAGACCATTTGATCGCTGCCCAGGAGGCCTGCCCATTGCTGGCTGTGTTGACGGGTTGCTATGGGTTGTTGATTTGGACTGAACTACATTTACTGGCTGATGTCATGCATTCAGTATCTGCCTGACATGGGAATAAAAGATACGCCGATCCTTGCACCTGCTTTAAAGTCTGAGTTGCAACAGTATCACATTTTGTTTTCTTATTTTCCAAGATGCAAAAATGTATGTTTTTATTTTCACATTGGAGGAAAAAAAATGTAAGTGACTTGCTGCTGTTTTTCCTGTAGTGATTCTGATCCATGCCTCTCTGAGACTGCGCAACATGAAGAACAGACTGGAGAACAAGATTGAGGGTGTTGGACTGAAGAAGACCCCCATGGGCGTCATCATGGACCTCCTGGATCAGCAGGAGGAGAAAATGAACAAGATTCAGGATTTCATCGAAAGCAAAATGAAGGATTAAGGCTCTAGCCAAAAGTGTGCTAAGGGAATTCATACAGTATGGATTAAAATTTCCATAGCATCGTCCCATGTGTCCCAAGTTTTTATCCCCTTTAATACATGTAAAGTTACATAGCTTGCATTCCCGTACTTTTTTTTCCATTTCTATTTAACTTTTTTCTCTTATACGTTTGTGTTAGTTTACACTGGCAGGAAATGGGCAGAGGTTTCCAAAGTTTTGAGAACTCCTGTGTCAAACGTTTTTCCAAAAACAAATCACTTCCCTTGTCGACACGCACTTCGTTCCACATGACAACTGAGTATTTTATTTCATCCAAATAAAGCAGAATGTCTGAACACAGTATCTAATGCAGTCAGTAGATACCAATTGTATTTGTTCAGAAAAACAAATCAGATCCTTTCAGTTTGCTACCTCAAAACAAGCATGTGTAATTTTCTTCTCACTGAGTAGACCCACATTACCAAGACACAGAGCCAACACCCAGTGAACTGTTAACTGCTTATTAAACAGCAATAACTCTCATCTTGTCCCTTCAGGAGCTGTAGGAGTACTGATCTGAGACCAGGTTGCTTCTTGTGGAGACATGCGCATATGGCCTGACTGATAATCGTGGAGTTTAAATATTCCTGTTCTCAAAAGATTTGTGCATACGGTTCCTGACTATACAGGCTGGCCTGAGTGTATCCCTTCTGATCACAGCTATGCAATATTGAAAAATGAATGGCAAGTGCAGCTTTATTGTTTGAATATTATGTCATGGTATGTATAAGTTTGTTGTTATTTCTGATGTGTCTTTATTTTCATAATATAGCATGTAGAAATGTATAAAAATGACTGCAGGATATACATTATTTTGGCAATGAGACAAAAATATTGATTAAAGTAATGAACTTTAATTTATCACTGTTCCCTCTTAATTAGTAAATACTGGAGTAAAATATGGAGACATACCATGCTATATTCTCATTCCCTGTTGGGATCAAATCCTTTTTGCTTGGAAGAACTCTAAATTAAATATGTCATCTGTAATGTTAAGTGTTCATTTTTTACTGCTACTCCTGATAGTAAGAGCAGCTGTTTCACATGTGCACACTGACTGCAGTTTGTGCATGCTACCTTCACAGATGGCAGTTCACAGAGATTCTTTATGTTATATGGATGCTCTATTATTATCTATGTTTTATGTGACTTTTTCATTCTTGAAAAGTGATGATAAATCACATCATGAAGTGAAACATGGCTGTCCACTATAAAAATAAAGAGAACCTGATTTATGTTGCAGTCTTTTCCCATTTAAGTCTCAGTGTGAACATATGGATGCATTTATTTATCACAAAATTGAGTTCTTATTTGGGTTAGATCTTTCTTGGAAACAAAGTGGTGTATTGTAGGCTATTACGGAAACAAATGAAAAGCTTATTTATAACACTACTGAATAGCGAGCTAATGAATATCCCCGCCAGGATTGTACACACTGTCATTCGATTCAGTTTGACTAATTATCCACATGGCACCAGTTTTTCAGGATTCTGACTCATCTCCCTTTCTACAAATAACTCCCCTTTTAAAAAGCGAGAGTAATTTGTCTTTTTGAATTAGAAAAATAGCAAAAAGGGGAGTAACTGCAATGATTCACTGGGGATCCATTTAGTTTGACATAGGTAGCACTGCAACACAATATATTCAGAAAAAAAGAAAAAGAATCCCAGGGCAAAGAGTGGAAGGTTTTTTTTTATAGCAAAATGCAAATATATGGAACAGGTTGCTCCAAAATTAATCATCTAGCATTTAATCAAACAACCCTACTCTAAAAATCTATTTATTTTAAGAATTTGTCATATATATGGACAATATATCAAAGTCCTCTGCGAACAAACATTATTTTCACCATGTTCTGCGTTTTAGAGATAGCAAATGAAAGAGCTAATACATTTTAATGAAAATTGAATACAGGGTGTTTTGGCGATGAACTCTATGTTTTATACCTTTATTGTCGTGACTTCCAACAGCATTCAGTAAGATAACAACACGAGCGTAATGACAACCAACCAATATTTTTTATGTGTATAAGGAAAGTATAGTTCACTCTTATTTTGTGCAGTTCATTTGAATAGTTTTAGAGTGACTAATACCAAATATGTGTAAAATAAACATACAGTATGGTGGAAAAAAAACAGCTGTAGTTGCAGCCTCAGAGGAGACTCGTTTCACTTGATTCCAGGACTTTAGGGAGCGGCACCTGCAAGCAGCGACAAAGGAAAGAATAAAAAGATGACTTGGATTTCTATGACAGTATACATGGTGTAAAATCATAATAGATAATACTAGAACACCTTATAAGCTGTAAAGCAAGTAAGATAATAGAATACTATCACGTATGATGAATGCTCTTCTGTTTTGAGAGTTTTAACACTGTCAACCGTTGTCAACTGCCAACACAGGATCCCAACTTTATGATCTCACTGTACTAATTCTTGGATACTCACAGATTTAAGATAGGCCACGTTGCTGTGTTTGATCTCACTCAGGAGCTGATCACGGGGTGTGAGATCAACCTTTGGTGGCACTCGTCTGCGAGGGACGGGCTTCAAAGTCTTAATCACATCAGTCAGGTTTGCTCTTTCTTCTGTCATCCCTCCGCTGCCCACATCCTTCACTTTTGGAGTCTTCCTCAGTTGGAAACTTGCCCTCTCTGGTCTCCTGTCAGCCCTCTGGTCCAGATCCAGAAAAGGGTCACGTTTCTTGGGAGTCCTCTTCAGCTGGATGTCCCTTAATGGGTGTGCTGGTTCGGCATTGGGTTGTTTGGGAGTGCCATTGTGTTTGGGCTGCTTCTGAGGCTTTGGCTGTTCTGCTTGGTGGTGTGTTTGAGGTACAGTGCTCAGTTCTGACATAGGTGGGATAAGCCCATGTTCCTGCAGGAGTTCTAGAGGTGGTATGTACCCTAGCATCTCAAGTAGACCAGGAGGTAGGTTTAGACTGTTCTCATACATCTGCATCATCTCCCTCTGCTCCTTCACTTGCTGCTGCCTCTGCTCCTCCTTCCTCAGCTGCCTCTGGTGGTCAAGATTCCTGGTTAAAATGTTGGTGACCACCATCCTGGGCCCTGGCAGCTCAAAGTGGTAGCCCATCTTCAGGAGGGTGTTGTTGGCCTTGAGCAGGCGTGAGATCTCCATCTCCGCGTGGTGACCCAGCATGTGCCTCTGGTTGTGAAAACGCAGCTCTGTGAGAGTCTCATTGAACTGGAGGCAGCGGATGATGGCGACAATGCCCTTTCCGGTTATGAAGTTGGACTCTATGTTCAAAGTCGTAATGCTGCGATTCTCTCGTAGCATGTTGGCCAGGTTGAAAGCTATGTTTTCATCAACACCGGTGTTGGCTATGCTGAAGGTTTTCACATATTTGTTCTTCTTCAAGGCGTTGACATAGTCCAAGAGCATCTCTTTGGGAATGTTTTCTATGTTGTTGAGGTTTACCTCAGTGACAGAGGGGTTGTTGTTGCGGATTTTGTCAAGTGTCGATTCCAAGTTTGTCTCGTTTCCTGAGGGTCTTGATGTCATTTTTATATTATTGAGTGCCAGCTTTGGAATTTTTAATTTGTTAATTTTTCTCTCTTCTTTCTGCGGGACCTCATCATTGGTTTCATTTATCTCTGCCTCTTTCTCAGCCTCTTTGAGAAGCAAAGAGTCTGAACTTTTAATTTCCTCTTTCTCTTCAACTTGGGATGTGCTTTGTCGTGCTGGGGCTACTCTCTCGCTCTTCTCCTTTGTGTCTGAAAAAGGCTGATTCTCATCTGTGTTGTTTTCTGGTACTTTTTCTGCATTGTTGTCTGGAGGTTTGTCTATTTGTTCACACGTCTCTGTGTTCACAGGTGACTTCTCATCTTTCACATCGACCTCTTTGTCCTTGTCATCCCTCTCATCAACCTCTTCAACAATTTCCTCAGTGATCTCCTCTACAATTTCCTCTCCACCTGTACCATCTACAGCTTCTTCCTCAATGACTTCCTCTATCACTTCATACACTTCATATTCCCCATTTTCAGTGTTTTCTTCTTTTTCTTTCTTTTCGGCTTCCTCCCTCAAGATTTTCTGATGAAAACAACAAATCAGTCCAAAGTTATTCCACTGTTCTATTCCAAACGTATTTTTCTGCCTGTAACATTTCACAATTATAGGGTTTATAGTTTCCAGGGAAATATTGATATTCTAAATTGATCTGTAAATTGACTTTTGAGAGTTTGACCTCTTACCTCACTGGGCAGCAGAGTAGCAGGCACTCTTTCTTCCTCAAGCAAACGTTTGGACTCTTTCTCCCAGTAGAGATAATCAACCAGGGATCTGTGGTCGAACGTCCCTGTCGGAGGCTTCTCAGTCTGGTCTTTCTGTCTCTGTCCAACAGGTACACTCTCATCTGGGGCAATAATAACATCCATCTCACTTTGGAGCTCCTTAAGCTCCTCGGGTGAAAGCATAGCAAGGATTTCATCCTCATTAATATCCTCTTCATTGAGATCTTCGAGGTCTCTACTGTTTGACATATTTTCGCTGGTTAGCTTCTTTCTGTTGATATCAAAAGGAAGGATAACCTCTGTCTAATCTATGACTCAGGACAGAGCAGACTGCCTCTGGCTTTGACTTCAGCTACAAACCGTTTGCTCCTGCCTCATGTGAAGTCTAAAATTAAACCCTGTGAACTGCATGGAAGATATTTAAGGTACAAGCAGGGGAAAGACATGCTAACATTCTTCTTTCAGCCCCTGATCCCAGCTGGCCTGGCTATCAGGATCTTTTGGGATGACAGTTGCTTCAGGCAAAGGAAAGTGCAGGATTGACAGCAGCAGGTGGACCATTTTCACAGGGCTGGTGAGGGTGGGGGTAAAGTCTCTACTGCACACAGAGCCCCTCCCAGTCTCCCAGAAGTGCTGCACAACAACAAAAACATGAGCTTGAGCCATAAGAGGTAATTTGTCTTTAGGGGAATGGATACCACCAGCTGAAGAGGAGACATTTCTTCTGTCTGACTTTTTTTAGATCATTACTCAAAGCACAGTTTGATACATAGCTAGCGTGAATTTCTTGCCGCCTTGAAAATTCTTAAGAAATAAAAAATCTTACAGGAGCAGACATTTAGGGAAATATGCTTATTCGCTTTCTTGAAAATAGTTAGATGAGAAGTTTGATACCAATCTCATATCTGTATGTTATACATACTGTATATGAAGCTACAGCCAGCAGCCTGTTAGCTTAGCTTAGTATAAAGACTGGAAACAGGGGGAAACAGCTTGTCTGGCTCTATCCAAAGGTAAAAAGAACAGCCCTCTAAAGCTCACCAATTAACACATTATATCTCATCTGCTTAACAAGTTCTAATTAACAAGTTAATTAGTGAGCTTTAGGTGTTACCTTTGGACAGAGCCAGGCCCTTTTTCCAGTCTTTATGCTAAGTTAAGCTAACTGGCTGCTGGCTGTGGCTTCATATTAAAGGACAGATATGAGAGTGGTGTCAATCTTCTCATCTAACTCTCTGCATGAAAGCCAATACCTGTAAGCATATTTCCCCAAATGTCAAACTATTGCTTTAAGACTTTCTTACTTACTCAATAGCAGAACCTGAACCGGTTGTTTACCAGCCACGCAAGCCTCTTAAAGAAAGTGACAACAGCCGTTTATGTGTCACACATGTATTTATTCACATCCTTGTTCCCAGTGGAAAATATTTTATGACAACATCTAACAACATATAACTACACACTGACTGTACAAATGTGTGAGAAAACAAACAATGAAACATGAATATGGTTTTTACGGCAGTGGTCTTCTGTTAATATAAAAAGAAGTTCTTATCAAAAAATCAATATTCTTACCATGCATTTTAAAACACATTACACCACCAACAAAGACAAATGGTTCTATAAACAATATTGACATAATACATTCCGATTCAAAGTTTAAAGAAAGAAAGAAATGGAAATTCATCAAATACACAGTCTGCTCTAATGAATGATCAATTCAGTTTTTGTCACGTCACATTGTGAACATGTTCAAGCTTTGTTTTCAATTTGGATGTTATATTTAAGACTATTTATTATCATACTTTACTGAGATGAAATTAGTGAAAATCATTTATATTCTATAACCTACTGTTCTGTATAAGGAGGAGGATGGAGTTGGATTTCGGTAAAAACACATGTTGCCTCTTTTTTCATCTTTAAAACACAGTAGGGTTTGAATCCAGTGTGGTTGTGCAACATCAACAACAAGTTTCTTGACACATTCTCATCTGCCTGTACAATTCATCCAATCCAAGGCACATGGGAAAGTCATTCAAGAGTGTCATCACTGTGTTCAGAGGTTACTTTAACATGAGGACAGCATACACATAGACTCTGCCAAAACCAAAACAGATAGAACATCTCCCAAGACACGGTCATGCCAGCAAAACAAGTCTGTGTACAGCCATATGTTTCAGCTTCATCCCCTTCATGTGCTGCTGGCCATGGCTTTATTTGTGCCAACGTTTGGTTTGGTCCTCTTCAGCGGATGCTCATATAGCTTCCATCCAGGTGAAATCTGTACAGGCAGTGACACAAGAATAAGTCAAATCTACTGTTGAAGAACAAAGAACACGTGACTGAACCTTGTGAAAAAACTGAGGAATGGAAATGGAAAACATTACTTTGTGAAGGCACACAGCATGATTTCGGCTTCATGGAGTAAATGGAAACCTCCTACTATTCAGCCACGCTAGTGGCTGGTCGGTCCACCACTTTAGGATGGATTGCCATGAAATGTGATTCAGACATTCATTGTCCCCAGAGGATGAAGCCTCCCGACTCTGGTGATCCCCTGACTTTTCCTCTAGTGCCACCATGAGGTTGAGATTTTCTGTTTTTAGTAAAATGTCTTGATGACTATCAGGTTGAATTATTATAACTCTGAAGATTCCCTGACTTTTCATCTTGCACCAATATCAGGTCTAAAAGTATATTTGTCCAGTACTTGGTTTTATGACCGAATACTTGCAAAACTAATGAAATTTCCCTCAGCCTCAGCTGTACCTTGTGTTTAGTGCTAATTAGCAAATGTAAGCATGCTAACATGCTAAGCTAAGATGGTGACCACGGTAAACAATATATCTGCTAAGCATCAGTATGTTAGCATTGTCATTGTGAGCATGTTAGCATGCTGACGTTAGCGCTAGCATGGCTGTAGACTCTGTCTTGTTACTTTGAATGAGTGACATTTTTTGAGCAAACACAAAAGCGATACTGTGCCTGAAGAAACAAATCAGCAGGCCACAACATGAAAGTGTGGATGATTTGATTAAATAAGCTATACAGGAGTAACACACAAATGAAGATGGGATGTCGAAATGGAGATGACTGGCAACACGACACAAAGCAGCCCGCTGTGTTTGGTCTCACCCTTAAGTGCTAGACTGGTTGTCGGATGGTTCATCTGTACTAGTGGCCTCAGAGCCAACCACCTCAACTGACTCAGATTTTTTAGGCATTGTGTCAGACACTTTGTTTTCTGGAGAACATCTGCACACATGAGCATTAAGCATAAGTCAAGACAGGAAGGAGGAAAGGCGGGAAGAAAGAGAGAAGGTCCTCATGGTTACATTTTGTAGTTTCAGGCCACACAAGCGAAATACAAGATAAAACCTCCTTCTTACAAACGCAGAGAAATACAATGTGAACTACAACAGATATGCATTAAAGGAAACAGGAGAGGCACTGACATCTGTACCTGCCACTGAGCATCGACAGGGAGGGACATTAGCAGGCTAGTTAGTGTATCCTTAAGATAGAAACTAGCATTTTATCTAAAATTACACTAATAATTAAACTGACAGAACAACCCCCAATTGCCAGCGATTGACTCACTTCCTCTTGCATCCACAGATCAGTGTGGTGACTGTAGCACTCACCTGCTGTGTGTGGGACTGCGGTTGTACGGAGAGGCAGGAGCTCCAGGGTGTGGGTGCTGAGGTGTGTCAGGCGTATCGTACTCTGTCAGGCCGACCGCCAGCTGGTTGCGCCAGTTACCTGTGCTTTCCACTGAGGACACTGCAGATAAGACAAAAGCAAAAACACTCAGCTAATGTTGGAGTGTAACTCAGTAGTAATTGTTGTTATTGAAAACACACACGTCCAGCTTAATGTCACTATTGCAAAACAAACAATTACCCTTCACATGATATGGCAATATGTCATTACAGTACTGTCACTGCCACTTTACATGGAAACTTCACAATTTTATGATACAGACCTACAAACTTGCCAAACTTTTTTATGTTATGTTATGTTATGTTAGTTTTTTTTGGAACAATATCTTAAAATTTAATTATACCTTTTAATTCCATTTTACATTCCAAATACAAGCACCAGCTATTCTTAAAGGCCGACAAGAATTTATCTTTCAGAAAACAAAGATGCTTTCCTCTGTGACTGTAATGACTGACTCTGTGGCTGTGTGAATGTTATAGTAATACAGTAGAGGCACAAACTGGGGCTAAATTTGGACCCAGCAAGTGAAACTCTACACTGAAACCTACATAAATAAAATAGTCTTGGATTTCGGACAGAGGGAGATTAAGATTTGGAAATAAAACAGCATCCCTTGCAGGATGCTTACACATCACAGAGACCCCAGCAGCTGATATCTATTATATAATAAACAACCTTCAGCAGATCCCTAATTTAGAAGAAGACAAAAACCAGTTTTATTAATAAATTTGGCTTTAATTTTTCAAACTGCTCAAGGACATCATCTCACCTGATGAAAAGGAGGTGGTTCTGCTGGAGTGGCTGAAGGCTGCTGGCATGGTCTGGTAGCCCAGGCTGAGCTGTGAGCCGCTGTCAAAGTCATATCCAGCCAGCATCCCCCTCCCTCCCTCCCTGGGAGCCCTGCTTCGGTGGTACCAGCCTTTCAGATGCTCCGCCACCAGGGCCTTCTGCATGTTCTTGGCCAACAGCTCATTTCTGGGACCCTCTCTGCTCCGCGGCGGCCTCACCGTTGCGTAGGGATTCTGGGAAAGGCTATCTGCCCGGTCACTGCTGTAATGCCTGAATCTGTCGTGTCCATGATACCCATTTATTTGGTAGGAAGGGTTGACGTTGTAGTGGCCTTCTACTTCATTCTCATACACGTAGGCACCATTAGTGTAAGGCTCCATGTCCGGGCAGGGGTAGCCTGCGACGTAGTAGGCACTGGGTGCATAGTGTGTTGAGGTCTCACATGAATAACTACAACCAGAATGGTGCTGGACTAAGTTGGGCATACTCCCAGTATTTCCATACACTTCCACCTTCCTGTGGAGACGATGCATGGTTGAGTTTCGGGAGTCCAGCGTACTGTAGTGGGAGTTGGCCGCCCCGCAGTAGTCCAGACTGGACTGGCTGGTGTAGGACGAGCAATCCTCTAACACCTCTGTGCTGTTGCTGCGGTGGGCTGGTGACAAGATAAAGATGGGCTTCTCTGAGTCGGTGTCTTTTCGTAGCAGGGGCTGTGACTCCAGACTGCCGCTGCGATGCCTGAAACAATGAGGAGACCCCTCCAACCTGGAGAAGGGACACAACTTTTAAGCTGTCTACTAAAACAACGAAATCAGTTATGGGATAATTTTTCTGGATTTATTAGTTAAAATAAAGGTTAGGGATTTGGTTAAAGGTTAGGGAGTTGGAGAGAAGAAGGGATTTGGTTGAAGTGAAGTTATTGTTAAGGAGAAGGAAAGATATTGGGTTTGCAATGCAGGGGAGCAGAGATCACACCTGAGCTGGCTGCTGCTGTAGGCATTGCGGGTCATAACCGGGGTGGGAGGCATGCTGCGTGGATCTCTAGGCGGTCTGGGAAGGGTTTTATAGGGACTACTGTGCGTGGAGGAGACCTCTCTTGGATTCTGATAGTAGTGGGAAGCCTCCTGGCCCTCAAAAGCTAATCTAAAAGGGTGTGGTTTTAGGAGAGGATTAAAAAAAATGGGGACAAAAAGGGATGAGATATGAGGAAAGGAATGAGGCTGCAAACATGACACAGCAAATATTATGGACTCTGCCAAAACATGATATCATTGCTTCATTCCAAGAACTATTCAGCTTTTCAGTAAAAAGTTGTGAAACAAGTTACACTTCACACAAGACCTTATGGTAATTAGATTAGAGGCAGGAAATCTGTTTCCCCACCTGCTGTGGTTCTTGTTATGGTGATTTTCCCTCGGAGATCCCTGTCTTTCCACATCATATTCTGCTCCCAGCGATCGCATTGGACTGAGCTGAGGGGAACCTTGGACCGACCGTGATCGCGGCCTCTGATTGACACTGTCTGAGTCATCTGAATACAAAGGCAACCCACGGTAACAATATTGACACTCACGCTTTTCAAAATAGTAATAATAATTATTACAGTGGGTCAAATGATTTTAATGCACCAGAATGTGTGTTCTCTGACTCACCATCATCCAGTGGGAGACTAGACAGAGAGCTGCAGTTTGAACGGACGAGTTCATCTGGAGAAAGAGAAAAGAACTCCATGTTTACTGTGAATATAGCTAAATGATAATCCAGTACCACGGGTCAATCTGCACCATACCCGCAATGATCACTGAGGCCCGCTGTGTGGGCTTTTTTCCCTTCTTGATTCTGTACTGGTTCATTTCATTCTCTATCTGCTGGAGTTTGTGCATGGCATCCAAACAGTTTCTCCTCCTCTTCTTCTTGACCATTTTGCACAGTTCTGACTCATTTGCGAGCTTCTTGGCCGCCTCCACAATCTTTTGCTGCAGGGCAAATCTGCTCTCCAGGTTCCTGAGGAAGGGATCCTGCACAAAACACAAGCAGCACAACCCCGGAGATAATAAGTAAGAAGAATTCTGCTACACATAGTTTAATCAGATAATAACTATTAATGTCACCTATTGTCCCTATTCATTTAAAATAATCTGATTAGGTCTTCATGTCAAGTTGACATTATTGATGATATTTTTAATTATGCTGCAGATGCAACACTGTCATGTCCTGCAAATTAGTGTCTGAGTGCACTTAAGGACAAGGCTGGTGATGGTCTATATCAACAAATTTCATGAAAAGACCAAAACCAACAGTACATTAGTTTGTTTCTCAATACTTGCCGTCTTTGCTACCTGTGGCACTCAGTTTGTTCCTACTGAAATTGTAAATCTTTAAAAATGGGTCAAGAATATATAGTTTGATTTTTTAAAAAGGCTATATAATTTCCTCAAACAGCTGGGTGGTGTACTCTTTTGCAAACATAATTCAAACAAGAGTAACTAGTGCATTTGTTGGGGACTATTTTCAGCTGTGGGTTTGGTGTGCTAGCAAGTATTTGCAGCACCAGAACAATGCATGTGGGATCAGTTCAAAATTGTTTATCATAATGAAAGGACATGTCAGCCAGTGCAACAGCATGGTTCACTGATGCTGTTTTGGACATCAATGGAGCTCTAAGGCACAGAGGAATATCAGGCTTTGGCTACACAGACAATACTTGTTAGTAGGTTCAATTCATTGTTGGCTGTGATCTTTTTGTGGGATGTGTTCACAAAAAAATTAACATACATGATACAGACGTACAGTGTTACACACAAAAAAAGCCAAGGCATGAATTGCTGCTGCATTTGATTAAAGTGCAACCTGTTGAATACAGACCTCATTGTAGGGGAAAAGGTCATCTAACTTGAAAGCAGTGCCAACTCGCCGTCTGACATGTGGCGGTCTTTCACCTGAGGAGAGGGGATACTCTTTTGGCAGCTTGCCAGTAAGCTCCTGAAAACACAAAAAACAAGCTTCTTAAACGCTTAGATGAACTGAACGGCAGAAACCATCAATCTACCCGCCGCACAACAACACGGTTTAAGAATGGGAGTCCAGCTGACTGAATGTGGCTGTTTGGCCAAAAAAGACTTATATGTGCCTTGCAAAATATAGTACCAGTGCAGAAGAAGAAGTGTAATTCAAAATGCTTTCTCACCGCCTCTCTCAGGCAAATCATCTTCAGTTCTTTTGTTTTCTTGGCCAAAATATCTTGGATCTCCTGCTCTTTTTTCCTCAGCTCAGAGAGTTTCTCTTTCTTCTGTTCTTCACTCATTTCAGAGTCTGCCGAACCTGTGAGAACAACATTCTAACTATTCTCGCCAACATAGCGCACAATATCCTTAACATTCATGTCGTGATACTGCATGTGATATCATCATGAGCTGACTCTTCACCAGCCACCTGTACTTTTTAATTCACAAACAGCTCAGTGTTTAACCTTCATTGCTCAGTCAGAGACACTTGGGAGCACAAATGTGATCTGAAATGGTGATTTGTGTTATAAAAACATGAACATAATAGACACTTGCTTCGTGAACTGAAATAATTATAACCAACCTGTAGACACCAGGCTCCCATTGCTGGCTGTTATTAAGTTATTCTTCAGGCCTGCGTCTCCCAGTCTGTTTATTTTTGCTCCTCCGTGCTCTGTGAGATCCATGGCAATTTCCTCCAAACTTCTTGCTGTTCCTAATTTAGTCTAAAAAGAAAAAAGAAGAAAATGTACAACAAAGACGGAGACCTCTGTATTAAAAGTAATGTAGTAGTAGTGACTGATAACTGACACTTACTTTGCTTTGCTTTCGGTCCAAGTAGAACTGGTGCTGGCTAATAGCCATGACCCAAATGGTTTTGATCAAAGAATGGCTGGCATACCACGTGTGGATGAGGAGGCCCGTCTGCCCAAAGGTGCGCTTGGTCACTGCTCTCCTGTTGCAAGAAACACACAAGAACACAAACGAAATCAGAGGTTGAGATAGAGCTTTTTTTTGTCACAATTCAAATAAGATTAGAATTAGATAAATGATGAAGAGATAGGCTCAATTAGAGGCTAAGCAACTATTAGCACAACAAAAATGAAAACAACCAAATAATAAAACTTGTACAAATAGCTAGTTTAAGAATTACAAAGAAGAATCTCACCTGTGTGGATCATTAACTTCTACAGCAAATTTCTTCTCTCGGAAGTACAAGTTTTCCAGCTGCTTCCACTGGTAAAGCTGTGGGTAAAAACAAAACAGTATCTGATTAGGGAAATTGATATTATGCTCTGTAATTTTGTCCATTTGTGCCTTCAGCCCTGGTGAATATCTATAGTATGATGGCCATGACCATCATGACTGACATTACATAAACTATTAGAAAAAAAATTAGAAGCGCAGGTGTTTTGGTTCGCTTGTTTCAACCACAGTCATTAAAAAAAAAGCCAGACTGTAACATGAACTATCATTACAGTCTGGGCTGCCTGGCATGCCAAGTCTGCAATAATGCAGGTGTTGGAGAGCGAAGAGCCACAGAGGGACATTAAGACTCATCGCAGTATACAACACCTTCCATGGCTCATCACGTCTATCCCCATATCACCCAGGTGCTCACTGACAACAGCCAGATACGAACAATCTATTTGGGTCAGTGACTCATTGTGTGTCTGGACAAGATCTGAATGAGACACAATCTGAAACCAGACAGCACACAGAAAATGATATTGCATGTGGAATGCTTTGGGGAGTATTTTGTATCACAATGCTGCTACATGGTTAACATTCAGTAACAAGTATACAGAGGCAAACATCCACCCATTTTTACTATTAAAAATATATAATTGTTGATTCAGTACAAATTAGTAAATGTTATTTAAAGAACCAAAGGTCAGTCTACTTGCAGTATTACTTCCAAAGCCGACCAGACAAAGAAGCGTAGTATCCAGTCCTACCAGTATAATGGCTGTTCCGTTTCTTGAGTTATTAAATCCTCCCTGGCTTTGCTCTCAACACAAACACATACTTTGTTCCTTCTCCTGTCAGCTCCTGACTTGCCTCCTCAGGTATTCTCAGAACATGCATGATAACGCCCCTTTCCCTTTGACATCACTAGCTCACTCCCTCTTCTCCTCTCCAACACACACACCGCTGCCTGCACAGAGTCGGCTTGCTTGCACAATTTTGAAACGCAGAAGACAAAGATGGATTGCACCATGTCGAGCGATTTACCAGACTAGAACAGGGAGACGATGCCAGTAAATGAATGTGAATTGTTTTGAACTTGCCACCTGTTCTATGTCTGCACTGCCTGCACAGCCATACTGGACAACATAGCTGACGGATCACTCACATGGGTGTTTCTTCTATCAACTCACATGCTAAAACAACACCAATGGAACAAGAAAAGCCAGTTCATACTGTACTATATACATATACAACATTTACAGGACTTTATACAAAACTCACTAGCCCCATTAAAGCAAGCTGCCAGCGCTCTCTAGACTGCGATATTGCTCCAATGGTTTTCAAGTCTGGCCTCGTCTGCTGCAGCCGAAGCCCAGCCTTTGTTGGAGTGAAATTGATGATGTGTGAATTAGAGCTGGTGAATCACATGCTATGTGCAACAGCAGCAATCCTTACCCTGTGCTATCATGTCCACAGGCAGATTAGTGAAGTGGAGAAATAGCAGCAGCCATTTTAGAGACAGGGCAGCAGGAAATGTTTACCTTTCGAGGTTTCAATTTATCCTGCAGGTCATACTGGCCAATGCCCTTATAGCTGATTCCGAGCCACCATGGGATCCCTTGTTTATCCTGTGAGGCAAGAATACAAGCCGTATTGACTCAGTTTCAGGTGCAACAGCTGTCATTTCCCATTAATCACAGCAGAAGACCTACCTTCACTTCATAATAATGCACGCCATACGTGGGCAACGATTCCACCAGCGTCAAATACCTAGAACAAAAAAACATTTTTTTATTAAAACCACCAGCTGCTTTTTTAACATCTGCACGTGGTTTACCTTTGGAAATGTGAAAAGATAGAACTGGGAATTTGATCTCAGTCCAGCGTGATTCACTGGACTGCAACTGAAGAGGAGCTATTGATTTCAATCAGATGATGAGAGAAGGAGTGCCTGAGTGAGTCAGAGAGAAGAGAGGGCTAATGGAGGTGAGAGGAAGATTAATGAACTTAGCTTTCATTGTCTAATTACTAGCGTTGAACCAACTGCAGAAGAGTTTTTTTTTTCAAAACTTACTGCACAATGGCCTGTCCTCGGGAGACTCCTTTCAGCTGCTTATAATATTCAATTACTCGATCTTCACTGCAATGTCACATAAAAAAAACACCTTTAAACAGATAACAGTACATTATCAGGTTAAGGTTAAGCTATTCTGTATGGTACATGTGTATGTAGCTCTGTAAGTGACAAAATGTAGTAAAAGGTCATCAGAAATATAACTGAATACATCCATAAATAATATTGTCACTTAAATAAATAAAACTGAGTATTTAAAATAAAGCTTTGCACTTTTCCTTTAGCATCCAATCAGTTTGTCACAAAAACCAAAAAGCTTTTTATTTTAATTAATTCCTTCAGCAGAAATTGGTTAATAAAATAAATTAAAACTTAATTTATTTTGCTCTTCTGTTCATCTTTCACTTGATCATTTTATTTTTCAACTCCTTCATTTTCTTATTTTTTGCTCTTGGCACACACTATTTTTTACTCATCTGATAACATTTTACTACATTTAGTCAGTTTTGGAGGCTCTATATGTGGATAGTGCTGCTGCGTGTAAAAACCTACCAAAAACAGTGAATGTTTCTATGGTCAAGTCTACAGGCCTGCATGACTTACATTAGTGTTGGCAAGATTTCAAATAATCACTTCCTGTAAGCATACCAGTATGCAAGTGACGGGTGTTCCTTGAGTACTTTGGTGGGAAGAGTTGGTAGTTTCTTCAAGCCAGCTCTAGTGTTTTCATCACTGAAACACAAAAGAAAAATAGTGATAACCGTTTTGGAAGTTGAGTTGGAGACATAATATGCAATTATTTATTACTGAGCTCTTGTCTTCAAGTGTTTCCGCTCTGAATATACGTATCATCTCATCTTGAGCTTGGCCAGAGGCAAAGGTGCAACAACCAGGACAGGATTTTAGAAATACTGAGGTCATGAATCCAAGTTCAACCACCCACCCTGGCCAAGACACCAAAAAGAAGTCTATAAAAGTCTATAAAAAACTACACTTCTTGGATTTTCCATATTTTTTGTCAGTCACATATTACCAGTGTTGGAATGTAACCTACTAAATTTACTCAAGTACTGTTTTTAAGTACAATTTTGAGGTACTTTTACTTTAGTATTTTAATATTCTGCAACTTTATACTTCTACTCCTCCTCTTTCAGAAGGACTGAAAAGACTTTTCATTTCAGTGCATTTATCTGACAGCTGGAGTTACTTTGAAGATTAAGATTTAACATACAAAACATATGATCAGTTTATAAGATATGATTTGATATGAATTGTTAAAAATAACTACCCAACAGTATATAAAGTAGTTAAAATTAGCTCTACCTTGAACAGCTGCAACATTAAAATGCTTTGTACACATTCACACTTCAGTAATATTAATCCAATAATAAAATATGTAATAAATTATAACACTAAAGGGCCTATTCTGCATATGGAGTACTTTTACTTTTTGATACTGCAAGTACATTGTGCTGATAATACTTGTGTTCTTTTACTTAAGTAAGATTTTTACTGAAATATAACAGTATTTTTACACTGTGGTATTGCTACTTTTATCTAAGTAATGGATCTGAATACTTCTCTCACCACTGTCAATTACATTTTGTGTACATTTTATTTTCCAGCATCTATTTCAAAGCCTTCTCCACACTGCCAAGAATAGAATTCTGGAGGGGAAATACTGAATCCTTTACTTTTCTTGGCCTTCAAGTGATTTAATTTAAATAGTGTAAAAAAATGGAATCAGCCTATAAATGTGTTGGATTTTAATTGTAGATTGTAAACTCCCCCCAAATTGCTTAAATCCCCTAAAAAATACAGAAAAAATACAGAGGACATGACCTCAGTGTCCTCAGTGGTAGTTACAGCCCAGACAGCTACCATAATAAAGCATTTACTCTAATGAACAAATGTGTCTGTATTCCTAAACCACCTTACTTCATCAGCTGGTACAAGCCAGGTGGCAACCTGCACCAAGGCCTGCAGCATTCCCTCTGAACACTACATGTATAATATCAAAGGGCAGTTCTGTTAGATAGATAATGGTTGCTCTCTGCAATGTAAAGGGGTCTGTGTTCTGCAATACTTGGCTTCTGTCAGCAGCACTGTGAGATTCATTAGTTGCCTGGTGCAAGCTTCTCAGCACCCTGTGGTAAGCCTCACATAACACTGCTATTGATTTTTGTTGTCTGCACTCCGGAGAAACAAGTGACCTATTGAATGTCTTCACTAAAAGCTCCCTATTAACTTGTCCTGCTGCTGTTAAATACTTCTTACCCAGCTGATAATATGCACTTACCTTGTGTAGTCTCCCTTCGCCTCCTGGTGATAAAAAAAATACATCTTATCAGATTACTTTAAAATGATTTCAGATGAAGCGATTAATGTATGTATATGACGCTATTGAAAGCACTAACCTGCAAAGCATTTGCAGCTAATTTGAAGACGTTCTCACTTTCCACTTCTATAATCTCCTGAGAGACATAATAGATCAACAGGAAAAATAAATAAATAGGATGCAGAACATTTTGAAATCCAAACATAGAATCTGCCCTATAATAACCTCTGCTTATTCTCAAAATGAACCCTTGTGTTTTTCTACTTTCTGAGACTGTTTACTTTACATTCCAGCCAGCAGAGTGAGAAAACTGTGCCCTGCAGCCACTGTCTGTTTAGCAGAGGTGCTGCAAGGGTACCAGAGACAGTGAATCATCAGGGAGCTGCTGGGGAAAAAAACAACTAGCTGAATCATTTTTCAATGCTTGAAACTCCCCAAAAAACAAGAAAAACGCTTACGTTGTAGACAGCAGATTTTGCATTCAGGAAGAACAACTCCACCGTTATGATGTCCTTAAGCTGCGTTATGTTTTCTACATAAAACCTATGAAGGACAAAAGCAGATGCATACACGACAATTTAAAGATTAGACTGATATAACTGTGGGTTAGGGGTAGGGGTAGGGTTGCTGCTTGTAGGAAATCCTTATTTTGCACTTTTCTCGGCCTAGTGTATGTGTTTGTAAGTACTGTGAGGTATGGATGAGAATGACAGTTTATGATGGTGGGCAAAAAGTCTGAAAACCACCAAAAAGACACTCCACAGTCACCACCAGTTGGAGACATTTACTATATATATTCCAGAGCCATCCTAGGATAGGTATGTAAGGTAAGAACTAGCCTGGACCTTTTGTTGAGAGCTAGCAGCTACACTCCCTGTCAACAAAGTAGTGCTCCCTGCTGGAGAGCTTGTGATTTGCATGAGAACATGAATTATTACCTGACCAGGAAGTTGAGGGCAATGGGCCCGGGCTTCTTCGAAAAGTCATGCTCAAGAACTCTGCGGTCCATCTGCAGCCACTTACGCTGACCACTACAAAAGCAAACAGACTGAAGCATCAGAAAGCTGTATTTTTTACACACACACACACACATGGACATCTGTAAATATTCAGACCACTGAAGAAAAATAAACTTGACAATTTACATACTTGTCATCAAAAAATGCGAGTCCAAAGAATTCCTTCTCCTTGAGGTTGAAGTGGGAGGAAACCAAGTCGAGGAGTTCGTACGACAGCAGCTTAGGCTGTGGAAGAAGATTTAGATTTAGCTGGAACCCTACTGTAATTCAAAATATTGGTAAAATAACTCTGGCATTTTTCTTGATAAATGTGTCACAGATACTTGAGGAAATATTTTTTTTCTGTTGCTTCCTTCCCTCCCAAGAGTAGTGAGACGGAAAGGTCGACTAGTGAGCAGACAGTAGTACTGGAGTGAGGATTTAGTGTTGTGCTCAAGGACACTTCAACACCGCAGACACTTAGGGGCTTAAACCAGGTCATGCTGCTGAAGGGTGGTCTTCCTACTCACTAAGTTAACCTGTTGCCCAAACATATATTTTCAGGGAATGTGATGGAGGAAACATACCTCTCTTCCAGCCCTTTTTACACATTTTGTAATACGTTCCAACTGAAAACATGCCACACACAGCATGTCATTACGCTACAGAAACATCTCTATGAAATTACTAGTTTTAAACCTGCAATAATAGCATTTATTTGTAGTCGCGGTTTTCTGGCCACCTGATGAATAAAGTTCAATATTCACTCTCCTTTTAGCTCTGATTCAGTCGCTGCCAACTCTTGAGGGAAATATCTGTCTCTTTAGCTTCCAAATGCTCCACTATGTTCACAATCTAGTTCCTATCTATCTATCTAGTTACTTTGTCTGCCTTTTGGTGCTGAGCAGGTAGTGTAAAGGAGATTGTTAGAGACCAAAAAACAATCCAATAATGAGAGCAGCGAGAGTGAACCAAAACAGTAAAGTTGCTGCCATAAAACAATGAGCTGAAAGACACTTATCCGAGCTGAGGGTGACTGCAGAGTCAGGTGAGTATTCTTTGTGGGTTCATTATTACCAGCAACCCCTTTCACATTACACATAGCCATTTCATCCATTGCTATCATAAAAAAATATTGATTATAGCCACATTCATACCTGAACCAGCAGCTCTAGCTTCCTGTCATCCAGCAGCTGCACTTGGCACAGTCTGCCCTCAGTCATCTGCAGGGAAAAGAGAAATGAAAGTCTTGTGACACATCACTCATCATCACAAGGCATAATGACATCAGGTCTTGTGTCTTGGTAGGCTAATGAGCCTTTATTTTAACATTTAGTATATTCACTATCAGTAGCCAAACTGAACAAAGGCCTTGGTGGTAAATACAGGAAAAAAACCACGTTGTTGATGACAATAAAACCATTGTCTCAAGGATTTGCTGCCATAGCAACTGAAGGAAGGATTTGGAAGTTCCATTTTGAACCTTTCACATTTAGCTTTTACTCTTTCAGTCTCTCAGCCTTTCCAGCATTTAAGTAGAGACATATCCAGTGGTGGAATGTAACTAAGTACATTTACTCAAGAACTGTACTTCAGTACAATTTTGAGGTCCATTTTAATCCTACTTTAAACTTAGACTACACTACATTTCAGTGGTAGAAATTGTACGTTTTACTCCACTACATTTATTTGCTTACTTTACTACGTTTACGTTACTTTGCAGATTTGACACATAAAATATATGATCAGTATATAAAATATGATGCATTTCTACAAATTAAACTAGCCACCGATATATAAAGGAGATCAAATTAGTTTCACCTTCACCAACTACAAGATTAAAATTATGTTCAGACATGAATGCAACAATAACAGTAATTTAAAAATATAATATGTAATTACATAACATTCACAGGGGGCACTTTTCTGCATTATGTATACATTTACTTTTGATACTTTAAGTACATTTTGAAAACAGGACTTTTACTTGTAATGGAGTATTTTACACTGTTGCATTGCTACTTTTACTTGCTTTTCACCCTGTTCAGTAATACTTTTATGTTCCAACCAGCATGTAACTGTTTATAGCAGTAAATCACAAACTCATATCAGATTCTGTCTACTCTGCATCCATAAACCCACTCCTCTGGTACTCGTACCCACACGATAAGAAGGAAAACACGTTTGCTAGTGCAAGATCATTTTGACCACAATACCCTTCAAGCAGTGCTTCTCATCACAGAACCAGGTTGACCTACTAAGAGACACTGAAAGCTCTGTGCCCTCGATAAATCAAACGGCTAGTACAAATGACAGATTGAGGTTGACCAGCACAACAAAACCTGCTCACAAACTGAAAAGGGCAAAAAAAAAAAAAACTTCTCAGACAAGCCTCCTCATCTGACAGAATGAGGCTGATCACAACTTCTAAAACTTGGAGTGAACCGAGCAGCTGCTGTACCTGGTAAACCCCTCCAGGGAAAGTGCAGGTGTGGATGCATCCCTGACCAGACCTCATCCTTTAATAAGAGTCTCCCTCTTGGACCCAGACCATGAATTTGTTAGCTGAACAACAAAGCAGCAACTGAGCAGCAGCAGACGATCAGGATCACCTGGCAACTTGTTCCATCCAGGTTATTGACTGAGCAGCCGGACCTTAGCTGTGTGCAGTGGCGGCTTATGCAGTGTAGCCAGTTTATGAGAAATCAACAGCTGACTGAATGGGGGCAGGCTGGGTCAGACTCCTGACCACACTTCAGGGTTTATTGCTTCTTAATACGAAAAATAGGGGTCAGACAAGAAACATTAGAAGCACGTCTATATTGTCTGCTAATACAGTTGAATTTACTGAGGGGCTTATTCCACTTGCGTGCTGTTTTGAGGCTGAATGGGTTTGAATCTGGATATCAGGTTTCTCTTACTTCCTTTTCCTGTACGTTTGAACTGAGTGATGTTATTTGATAATAGAGGCAGGAGAGATTCCCACTATGGTGACTGAAACAACTCTAAGAGGCTTTACTTTACACACACTCCACTTCTCATTCATTCCCGTCTCACCTTGCACTAATAAATGATTAAACAAATTGCCCTGCTTCCTGAATGGGGGGGGGGGGGGGCAGCGACGACGACGGCACCCAGTCTCTCCTTTAAATTACACCATCTGTATCGTTTTAACGAGCACTTTGTCAATTACAACCTCTGGATGATGTGTCTTTCTTAGAGCCACAGCCATAAATTCTCCTTCATGATCTAAATTAAAAGTGCACATTCAATAAATCCAATTAATTTGGAGTGTGGCTGCTCGTGAGTATTATCACATTGATTAGAGCTTGATTTAGTTATGACTGCATCATGCATTGTGAGGTCACACAACTTGTCTCTGTAATAAGCATGACATTACTCCCGGCTGGCATGAACAGTAAAGGCACTGGCCACTAGATGGTGCAGGGATTATTATTTTTCTATGTGGAGGAGAAGTTCATATGGAGAAAATGGCCTCTTTAACAAGCACGCACCACTGAGGAATTTTCATGAGCAGTCATTAGCTCGGCAGACGAGACTCAAATTCAGCTGGGATGACTCGTACTTATGCAATATAGATGAAGAGAGTGGGAGGAGGAGCCGTGATTTTTAGGAATCTACACCATTGATCATCTGAGAGCTATAATCACTACACGAACTGCTATTTATATCTGACAGAGCAGCCCTGAAACCCTGACTAACCCAGCAGTTTCTCTGTCACAACACACAAAAGAGACTCTTTATCACGCACGACAGACAAAAAGTGAAATTTTACATTTGATATCTAGTTTACACTCACATAAGACAAAGAAAAGCAGCCAATCCTCACATTGGAGAAGCTGGAACCAACAAATACTTGGTATTTTTGCCTGACAAATGACTTAAACTATTAATTGATTATCAAAGTCGACTAATCGTCGCAGCTCTACTAACAACTAATAATTTAAATCTTCATTTATCATCTCATGATGTACTTGTACTCATCACAGCACAGAAGACGGCGCTGCTTAGTCAACCAGACACAACCTATTCAAGCTCAATAAGAGGCCGTCCTTGGATCCTGTGGAGTTAAGACAAGCATTGAACCTTCATGTAAAAAAAGACACAGAGGGAAGAGATGAAAGAACTGTCAGTCTTTGTGTTTGTCTCTCCAGAGACTGGACAGGCGCTGATTGAATATTGCGCCCCAGGGTGCGGGGTTTGGCTCTAGTCTGGAGCCTGAGGTTGGCATATACAGCTTGTTATAGTAAGCTACCTACAGTGAAATATCCCAGTGGAGACTTAAAAAAGGTGCAGATGTGGCCTCCATAACAAAGAAACAAAGACCATGTTGATTACAATAAGACATAACCTGGTAAGATGTAGAGAATCCTTCTGATGATGAGCAGATGCTGTGAACTACAAAGCATTAACACTGTTAATTTTCATTTTATAATCTTGACAGCGAAAAATAACACCATATCAAGCTTGAAACTATAACCAAACAGGAGAATTTCTCTGTCTCCTGAGTAAACTGGCTGTCAGCGTTTAATACGTCACACTGGTTAAATGTCATGTCCAGACTGCAGCCTGTCTTATCTCAGTTTCCTGTTTTCATGCATTATTAATGAGGGCTGGTATCACACACAAGACAGTGTCTGCTCTCTGTGCTTACATGTTCCTTTGAAGACGCCCACCTCAATCAGACAGAGCCCGAAATGATCATAGTTTAGAAATTCAAACAATTTTAGTTCACATTTTTGAGACAACCTGTACAAATTAATAAGACAAAATGATAAACTCAACAATAAAGCAACTAGTGAGTGGATTTGCAGCATAAAGACAAAGAAAAGAAGCCCAAAGAAATCCAAATAAAATCTACCTGTGAATTCAAGTGGCTACAAACAGGCTCCCCAGCAGGATGTGACTGGTGGTAAAAGGGAAACACACTGCGTTCTGTGTTCTGAGTACATGAGATTTTGCAGTTCTTCTGTAATGTTATGACAGTAGCTGTAGCTGATGTAACTGACCTCTGACACCTGACCCTGACTGGTAACAACATGATGATGATGATGATGATGATGATGATGACGACTTCACTTCATGTATTCAAATTATTTTGGATGGTGATATAAGTGATATAATTTGACACTGACAGGATGTTTAATTAGTAGGCCTATGTGTGTGTGTTGGCAGTGCTAAAATAATAAATAAAACACCAAAGGTTAAAACTACTCAGAACAGTCTGAGTACACAGCAAGAAGCCAGGGTTACAGACGCCGTGGGCTCAAGGACACAGCACAGGATTATCTCAAACCTCATCTGATATTTCATGACTCATGTTGTCAGCGGTCAAAGGGTATCTGTCTACCATCATCTCCCAAAGAGAACCAGTGTGGCTGTCTGTGATATCCGGAAAATTCGTGGACACAATGAGGCTCAGGATATTATAGAGAAATTAGAACCTGGAGGAAATATTACTTTTGATTTTATAACACTGTACCTCTGTGATACAACAAGAGCGAGCTCCAATCACAGAGGAGTGATTCATGTGAATGATGTCATCATGCAGTAAGTTCCTATTCCCATCCCGTAAAGGACGTCTACAGAGGCAGCAGGACATTGTGATATATTTTCTCATGGCTGTCCTACAACAGCGAGTAGCAGCAAGGAATATTTTATTAGCAGCCATAGTGACAGTAGTGGTCAAATCCGCATCTACCAGTCTATGTAGGAATGTAATGCTAGCAGTAGAAAAGCAAAATAAACACATATTCAAGTGAGCCTTAGACATATTTTGACCAAGAGTTTCAGCTTCTGTCGTAAGAACTGACCTTGAGGCATTGTGACTGTGTGTTAAAATGAAGAAAAGCTATATAATCAAGGAAAGGAACAGTGTTTGCATTTTCATTTGTGCAGTTAGGCTAAAATATGACTTAAACACTGCTCAGTGTCTGTAAAATTGCAACAAACCTGTAACGGTGTTTCAAAATGTTCATGTGACCCAGATCAAACACTAAAACAAAGTGTTCTCTAACAAACAAGAGTAAGAGTCTACAGCCACGCTAGCGGGTCTGTGAGGCTTAGACACAGCAGTGCTTTGAGCTAAATGCTAACGTCAGAATGCTAACATACTCACAGTGACAATGCTACAGTATTCAAACTCTACAGGAACTCTTTGGTCTGAGGCTGGTGCTGAAAACATGAAGAAGTTTCCAAAATGAGTTCAATGGGTACATCATCTGGGGAACATGAATGTGCTCATTCAATACATTTCTTAGTGACACGTCCTTTATATTTTAATACTGCATTTCATGGCAATCTGGCGAGTATTTGTAGAGCTATCTTGCTCATCAAAGTGTTGGATGGATAGACAGTACAAAATGACAGACTGACATTACCATCCTAAGATGGAGCAAAAAAACTTGAGTTTAAACAAAATGATGTAACATGTATAAATTAATCCTGGATCAAAGACACATGTGTTGCTTGGATCAGTCCATATAGACAGATTGGTCCAGAGGTACATTTGAAAAACTCTACACCTTTATTGATCAGAGTTCTTACAGATCAAGATACTCAAGTTAGAGATATTTTAAAAACCCCAAACTGTCTAAATGCAGCATCTCAGTGTAATAGTTTAATACCATAAAAACGCACAACAGGACATAGGACTGAGTCAAAACACACAGGCTAGTCTAACAGCAGTGAGCTCCTGCGATTATGAGAGCTTTGCCACCAGTTGCCCTCATTCTCTGGGTTTCACAGCTGTCCCAACTGGCAGTCCCGATAGCACAAACTGCAGAGTTTCATCACAGAGAACTGCAGTGACTTTCTGCAGAGCTCAGGGACGAGGCACTGAGGCACGGACGTGAATGGGTGGAGAAAATGGAACATGACCAAACTACATTATCTGGACGAAGAACCAGAGTGTCTGCAGCCCAGCGAAAATGATCACATTGACAAGGATGGAATCAAGTTATATGTATTGTATTTACCTTAGCTGAAAGCATGTGTCAAGGATCAGCTGATATGTTGAAACTGGATTCCTTAATCTATCAGTTTTGATTTTCAGGACACGTGAGTAAGTTCTAACCCCAGATCCTCACCTGCCAATCTGTTTCACTTCAGTGCTGCTGCTCAGCTTTAGGCTTTCACCTTATTATCAGATGTATTCCCTCTGTGGTAAATGTACCAATACAAGATTTACTTGTCTGTCCAAAAATAGATCTCTCCCTCTCTGTCTTTAACACGTTTCTTGTCTCGGGAGGCTTTGATTCCTAAATGGAAGGTTGCCAACTGAGTGCTGAGACATTTCTCAGCAGCATCAAGCAGAGAGAGGAGCACCTCTTCCTCTTCAGGCTCTCAAACTGACAAACAGGTGAGGATGTTCATGAAAACATGTATACAGAATTGTGTGCTGAGTTTTGACTGATTCTGTTTAATGTATTAAAAGATGACTTTAGTTACCCACTGCACTTTAAAAGAGTTTGTCAGAAATGCCCCCCCAAAAAGTTGACCGGTGTGATAAATGACACAGGACATCCTCTCCAACAAATAGAAAGAGCAACAAAGTTTCCCGCTGGACACGTGTGTCATACAGACGCAACCATCACAACAATAATTCCTGTTTACATACTTTAAATACACCAACTCTCTTCCTTGAACTCTAAGATAATATCAGCAGGTCACTGTCAACCTTGGCAGGGCTCAACCTTGTTTTTACCAGTGGAGTAAAAATAGAGAACCAGAACATGCGAGAACAATACATTTAAAAGAATAATAAATATATAAAAAATTTAAATCATGAGACAACAAGGAGAATAACTAATGTCCTTGTAAAAATGCTTGGCCTGGGTCACCAATTGTCGCCATAGTCGCAAATCACATACACTTAAAATAATGCCAATTATGCACAAAAAAACACAGAAACGTCCAATAATAAAGTAATGCTTAGAATAGGCATGATTCACAGTGCTGCCACAGGGTAAAATGATGATTCATCCAGCATTTTTGAAATTCACCAAGTCACACTATACATGTATGTATTATACCGCCTGCTTCTTCATAGATTCAATCAGTCCAGTCAAATAGCTTCTAAATTACTTTTTTAACTTGAACACATCTAATAATAGGCTACCATCTTATATCCACTACAGACAGCAGTATTGCTCACAGTCTCCTATAATGAGCCTAGCCCACCTCAGGGCCAGTTTCCACTGTGCAGGGAGAACAATGAATGTGCTACTGTGGGCTACTGTACTGTACATGGGTGGTTTCCACCTGAGCCCCATGACTAGACAGATGTGTCAAATAAAACCCCACTCCTCCTTAATTTACTGAGGAAACACGCCAGCCGCTGCAGAGAGCCAAACCCATGCTGTTGTAATTTCCATTGATGCTCTCTCTCCACGGATCACATGCATCCATGGCTCGGTCTACTTTGTCTCCTCACAGCTCACTGAGGGCGGGTTGAATCCGCTCCATCACATCACATATCGCCTTACCTTTGCATTCCTTATATCCCGGCGCTTAGGTATTGATAAGGTAGAGCTCCTTCCTGCATGTTGATCATACCGGTTCAGCTTTCTCCCCGGCTGCTTTTTCCAGGGAGGGGAGCCGCCGTGCAGCCGCTGTCCATGTTCATCCTCCGGTACTACTGTAGCGCACACACTCGCCTCGTATTGAGCCACACTCACCACGCCTTCACCCGCCGGCTATTATGTGAACAAGCCCCGCATCCCCTCCCTCCCTCGCTCCCTCCCTCTCATCCAGCAGCTGCCGGCCGGCCTGGTTCACACTGAATCCCCACAATAATGAAGTGTGATAGCCTGACGACTGTGTGTGCTGCATCCCTATATAATACTAGATGGACCTTATTTCATAGAGCCTAACAATTCCCATTTCAGACCTGAAAGCAAAGTATGTGTTCCCATTCAGATCAATAGTGACCACATCACACCAAGTGGATTTTTTTCCTGTGTTATCTCCAAAATTCTTACAATATTCACATTATGGGCACATTGTAACTATTGTACTCAATATTTAATTTATGAAGGCCTTATTGTATCATACAACATCAGTTTATTAGTTGTTAGTTACCATGGCAACAGCTACTCTTCCTGGGGTCCATATTAATGTCACCATTACACCCAACCCAATTACACCAAAACCAAACATATGACATACAAACAAATAAAAAATGTGACGGTAAATCAAAAAAGTAATAATAAATCAGGTAACGCTTAATATTACAGTCAGCAAGTCACTGTGCAATTATTTAGTGTATCAATAAAATACTTATTGGGTACCTGTATGTACTGTAAGTACAAGGAAAGAAGACAAATAGTTAGGGAATAAGGGGATAACAACTTTGTGTTTAAGCAGGACCAAGAAATGAATTGCACTCTAAGTGTTGAGAGTAAATATTTAATATTTACATGATACAGTAGTATTATCAGCGGGTAGCAAGGCAGGACATTTGGGTTAACAGTGTTGATACTGAAGTGAAATTATTTATTTATTTATTTTCTCAAGATTATGATATATTTAAAAAATGACTTTGGGAAATTGCATGTAAAATTGTAGTCTTGTTATGTTTTTAAAATGATGATTTAATACTTGACAGTAAAATAACATAGTCCCTTGTTCATCCCTTTTCACTGTAATTATAGAGTAATTACAGAAGTACTTACAGTGTAATTTAGTTCTAGGCCCCTTGAATGCAAATTAGTTATCCCCTTGTTTCCTGTCTTTCTTCACTTGTACCAATAACCAAGTAAGTATTTCCTTGGTTCCCTGTATGTACTTTTCTTTTGCTTATTTAACTTGTAGACCTGTAAAATAACCAATTTAGTTATTGCAGACATTGCATTTAGCATGTGAGACAACTGACAAAACACAAGAATAGAAAAAAGTGACTCAATCAGTTGTCTGGTTTTGAATGTGCCTGTCAGCCTCATGCTGTGCAGAAGATACTGTATATGCTGAGCATATATAGCAACCAGTTACATGGCTGTTATTATGCTACCAAGCCGAACGATGAACTTTATGTCACTTTACACATCAGTTAACATCTTTGACATGTGCAATTCAAAAGACACAATACTTCTGAGCCAGATAATTGGTGTGTGTTCCACACATGATAACCATTTCAGCTTAGGAGTGATGTTGCCTTTGAAATATTCATCACTCTCTTTACTCTTACTCAGCTGGGAATTTTCCAAAGAAACAGGCCCAGCGTCCCAAAAATAACATTTAATTATGCCACACAAATAAATGTTGAGATAGTATATCGGGGATACACCGACAAACTGCATTTCGCAATTAAGACGCCTGATAAATTAAGGAGCTGTATTGCTTCTGCTGTATGTCCTCACAGTGTATAGTAAATGCAGTAGCCTGTCAGCGGAGCGAGGCTTCCCCACCCCCTTGCTCTTGGATTTCTGACATCAGACATGAATAAGTAGCTCATTATGATCCCCCAAAACCATCTGTCCAGTGAGTCTCCTCCTAACAGGAAGATGCTCTCATAAACAAAAGAGTAGGAATCCCTCGTTACCCTCATTAGGAATTTAATTCTATCATCAATGGCAAGCTGTACTTTTAATACATTCAGGGAACTGGGATACATACAATAACTGGTCTGTAAAACTCTTACCAGATCCAGCCTTGTAAACATGTATTGTACATTTTACAATTCAAGTAAGCCAGAATGTGGTAAATGTAACACTGTGGGTTGTTTTTCATTTTTATGGCATTTCATTTTGCAGAATATTGTTGCAAATGTGTTCATGAAATTTTGCAAGTTTGTATTCAACTAGTAGATTCACAGAAGAAAATGAATACACAGAAAGTTCGCTCCAAGTCATCACTCACTTACACTTACTTCATAACTACTGCATGCAAGATGTGTATATGTATTTTCTATGCATGATTGACTCGGAGTGTACTTACTTTTCAATCTCCATTTAAGCATAGTCAAATGCTGCTTGGCAGATGCTCTGGCCAAACGCACCCACACCACCCGTAACAACTTAACAACAACATAAACTAGAAATACCTTTACCTGTGGTCTCATACGGAAATACTTTGAATAAGAGTGCTGCAAATGTTGTGTACATATAGATTCTAAAAACATTTCTGAGCAATAAATGGAAAAATAATCTCAAGTGCGTGGTCAGAAAGTTTTGGAAACATGGGCAAGTCTCTATAAGCAAACACAGTGTGGCGCATGGGGTCAAGGTCGAACTCTCAGACCATATGGTACCTCACTATTCCCATAAAACCCACATAAGAAGCAAGTGAAACACCACAGTATTATGGACCAATTCATTTTCTATTATGGTGATTTATTTGTTATGAGTACTGGCCATTGAGTCTACTTCTTGACCTTTTTTCAGCGTTCTTTTCAGGAAAAAACTCAGTAGATGACGGTCAACATGAAACTTCACTAATGTAATGGAACACCCGGACACCTTCGGCTCATATTTCAGGATCTTGTTTTGACTTCAGCATACAGGAAGTGCTGGCAAATGGCTGCAAGTCACTGATGATTGGCTGACGGTAGTCTCCCATGAAAAAAAAGGTAAAAAAAACAAGGTGACTGTCTGTTCACACCTGAGCAGAAATGCCTGCTGTTGTTGGTCTACCTTTCAGTTCATGCTCCATGTTATTAGCCAGCAATGTTTGCACTGGCTGTTACTGCTTATTAAATCTGCACAACACTGTGTAAACGATGATATATTAGCTTTTGGAATTACGTCCGCCTGTTCAGTTATCTTATGGCACACTGGCAGTATGTTGCTGGGCATTTGCTGTCATTTATGTGCTACAGCCTTCATGCACATGTTGTAATGGCAGGATGCTGGATGTGTAAGCGGGGGGGGGGAGTTGGAAATGATTGCCTCCATGCACATGAGAGGACTGATCAATTATCACATACATAACCTGTTGAATTTCTGGAGTTTGACATTGCCCTGTTTGCACGTTTTGGCTGTTGCAGGTAGGTGTTTAAATGAGTAGTTCCCGGTTCAGAATATGTCTACAGGGCAGGTTTTTTTCATGCTGTAATCTATGGCTTGCACGCGAAGGTCACAAACACTTAATTTGGGTCAATATAATATCATCACAATACTGGGTTAACTTTACCTCAGTGATCATGGGTAGAAAACCACAGGGTCACCAATCAAACCCAAGACAATGGCTTGTTTAATCCAGTGTTAGTGTTATTTTTGTTATATTACTGTTCTGTTATTTAAAACTACAATATGATTATTTTTGATCCAGAACAGACAAGTTTTACCTTAAAACTGTCACAAATGTATTGTCAATTGTACAAAAGTGATGATGCATATGACTCAAAACTGCAAAGGAAACACATATTATGAAATTGGAAATATAGAAAATAACACTAACACTGGGTCAGTAAGTTTTCTGCCCATGGTATGGGTAAAGTTAACCCAGTGTTGTGTTGGTGTTATATTGTCTCAATGATTTTTGTGTGTATCCAAATCAATTTCTGCTTGTTTCATGTTGGATCAGAATAAACAGCATTTTAGCTCTTGTGTTATAGTTTCTAACATCAGGATGATATTCTTCTAGGTTTCAACCAAATCATGTTTCAAAGACAGAATAATTTGAACTTAAGTATCAAATGTGTATTTACTATACCCACTTGAGGAATTACAAAGGGCATAGTAGCCTACAAACTCTGGGGGCCTCACTCAGCTGGAGGCCCTGGGTAATCAGTGCCGCTATTCACCCCTCAACAACACCCAGAATAATATGTGTTGTCTAGTCTATTGTGTGTCTGGCTCTGTCCTCTTTGACTGGATGTGAAACCCTGCAGGTCCTGCATCATGACTCCTGCTCTGACTGTAACTGAGTTTGCTTTGTTTCCATATGTCTCTGAGAGAAATGTCTGGAAAAAGTCTGATTCTGTTTCCTATTCTATCCTGTGTCTGGCTTCAATTATCATCATGTCATTGAAGGCTTTATTTTAGTTTTAACGTTTGTGTTTTCCAGCAGAAGCACATTTGCATGATATTTGCATTGGTAAAATGCAGGCTTAAACCAGTTCAGCAGGATGAAGCAAATGCAAATATTGAACTTGAATTTCCATTTTGTAATAGAAAGTGCCCCTGGTGGGCCCACAACGCTGGCTTTCATAGCTATATACTGGCCCCAAGTGGTGGATAGTCGCTGAAGAGACCAAACTTGGTGAGCAGAGAGAGCAGAGTGTAGGGCTGAGGAGGAGACAAGCAGCAAAGTCGACTCAGTCTCTCTGCACAGGAAACGGAGGGGAAACAGAGGCATGAGGGTCGACACAGATTCTCCAGGTTTGTTATAATTTGGGTGCAATACCTGAATTTCACAAATTACATTTGAACTACTGAGACCATAAGAAAAATGCAAGATTCAGGCTATAATGTAATGGGTGCTGCACGGGTGTGATTTTGTGATTGATTTTGGTGCAAAAGTGGACATTTGTGTGTGTGTGGGAGGTTTTAATCGCAGAGTAGATGCAGTGGTGAGATGATGAAGTAAAATCCTTAACAGAGATGCAACATATCTTAAGGAAATCCTTTTTAATGATTGAACGTGACATCAGCTTGGGTGATTCATAATAATAATATATGACCATTTATTGATTGTGTCCTCTCATACAGCAATAACTGTGCTTTTCCAAACTGAAAAGGCTTCTATCAGAGCCAAGTAACCTGCATTTTTTTTGTTAAATTGTACAAGGATATGGTGGACGATAATTCAGCTTAATTCAGATAGTGCAAGTTTTCAGCCTGATTAATTAAAATTTAAAATATATATGTGTTATTGTGCTACAGTCAGGTGTAATGTGAGGTATCTAAAGGTTAATAAGGCTAATAAAGCATTACAACACTGCAGGTCGCAGATTATCAGCCTTTTTTGTAACTCAGTGTAAAATCAATAAAATAAAGTGTCACGACAAACAGCTGTTCACATTGATTAATAGTTAATACTGAAGGAAATGAAACTTTATGACACTTGAGCTTCACTGTGCGAACAAATCAGGATGTGTAAAAATCCCCTCGGATGTTGCACCCAATGAAAACCATGCTGACATTGACAGCCGAGGTGCATCTTGGTAGCCATAGTTCTCTCGGCGCCTGCATCCCGTTAGCCGCGCTGTGCTCGCTGCTGTGGAGGACTACAGAGCTCTGGGTCCTCCTGGACAGAGGCGGCTTGCGTTGACAGCGGTTGGTAGGCTACTGAGCGAAGTACGGCGGCATAAATATCGTCCGTCTGTTTTTGTTTTTTTTTAAAGGGTTTAACGTTTCCAAAAGTTGACATCTGCAAGTATGCAGGCCGAATCGGGGATAGTTCCCGACTTCGAGGTTGGAGAGGAGTTTCAAGAGGAACCTAAAACGTATTACGAATTGAAGAGTCAACCCTTGAAAAACAGGTCAGTTCTTTAGCTGAGGACAGTTACTTCCCACGCTGCAGCGGTTTTGGTGTTTAGGTGATAATTAGGCTGCAGACTTTCTGAGTGTTGTCCAGAGTCCGTGCATGTGCGAGGCTTCCCCGCTGATGTTGCTGGAGCTGGTCCCCGGCGCTGAGCTCTGGACTGGGATTCAACTTGCCTCTCATTCCTTATGGGTTATCCTACCGGCATGAAGTTATGCAACACTTGGGTGTTGTCTTGTCAACATCAACTTCAAATATTAGCTTGTAGAGGAGCAGACAGGTCAGTTTGACGAGACGCTGCTCAGCCTTACTTGTGTTGATGGCTGATGATGTACTGCTAAAGCTGATAGGTGGGTTTGTTTTTATATGGATTCTCCTACAAACAAAATCTCCAGATTGATTTTATAAATATCTCTTCATGGAAAACAATGCAATCTACAGGATAACAATAACTGGTTTGATTTCTCAAATAATATTGTGTTACTGTGTTAATTAAGCAAGTTGTGGTCAAATACCTAAAATCCATCTATAGTGGAGATGATACAGATGCTTCTTGTAGTGGAGGTTTTCTGAAAGACACTGCAAAAAGTTAACATGAACTAGTTGAAAGCTGTTTAGAGCACTAGTAGTGTGAACAGAGGTGATCCGCTTTGAAATCAAGCATCTGTCTTCCTGTGTATTATATTAAGAGCTGGCAAATAAATTCTGCATGTAATCGTTGGAGAAAGTGCTCCGAATCCTGACAAAGCAAACCTTGTTCAGAGAATAAACGTTGGACATAAACACGAACCCTCTGCAGTTGTGACTTATCAGAAAGCTGTTTTCAGCTTTGGCGCATTGAGGCCTCTCCAAACATTGAGTTGACTCAGGTCTATGTGGTCTGATATGACCTTCCACCCCTTTTCTGGAAGTGGTCTCACACAGAATGCATATTCAGATGCTATTAGTGCAGTCAAATTGCTAATTATCTGTCCAGGGAGCTCAGGAATTCATTGAAGGAACAATTTGACATTTTGGGAAATACGCCTCTTTGTTTTCTTGCAGAGAGTTAGATGAGAAGATTGACACCACTTTCATATCTGTCTGTTAATTATGAAGCTGGAGCCAAGAGACAATTAGCTTAGCTTAGCATAAAGACAGGGCACTGGGGAAACAGCTAGCCTGGCTCTGTAACATAGGCAACAAAAATCCGCCTTCCAGCACCTCACAGAGACGACAAGACTCCCATAAAAACCACAACGTGCCATTTTTACACTTACGTTTTTGTACATTTTACCTTTGGACAGAGCCAGGCTAGCTGTTTCTCTTTTTCCAGTCTTAATGCTAAGCTAAGCTAACCAGCTGCTGGCTTTAGCTTCATATTCAATGGACAGACATGTGAGTGGTATCGATCTTCTCAGCTAACTCTCGGCAAGAAAGCAAAGTAAAATATTTCCCAAAATGTCAATCTATTCCTTTAGGGAAAAGAAAGAGAGTATGAACTCATACACAGTGACCTGTAATAATCTCAGAACTTAATGGAATGCGCTTTTGACTTAAGGTACAAAATGCGTAGAGCGGTAACAGAATATTTTGGTCTCTAAAGAGTCAATAACTCTTTAGAGACCAACACATTCGAACCAGTTTCATTTTTAGTTATGACGAACCAACATGACTCCCTTTTCTGGGTGATTTTTTTTAATACATTATGAAACACTTTTCAGCTGTGATACAACTGGGAAGTTGTGAAACTCACCACTTTGTCTCTGTGATGCTGGTGATGATGATGATGATGACGCCAATACATCTATTAACAGAATGGTGTCTGATTATCTGTGCTTTGTGTCTTCACGTGTCTGTTATGTTGTTTAGCGGTAGTAATACATGGCTTCATTGTCAGGGTGAGACATACAGAGGACAGTACACCACTGTGTTCAGACAGAGCTCTTACTGCAGATGTTTGGTAGACTCCTGTTGTTTTTTTCCCCCTCCGGCTTTTCACATTTTGTTGCAGATTCGTAGTTTATCTCCTTTTCTCTAAATTCAGCCAAAACACCAGTTCAGAGAGGTAAAACTGTCATCTTGCACAGTCCTCACCTTTAACCCAGTTCTGCAACTAATTTCTTCATTAGTGAAATGACATTACACTGTTACACATACATGGGCTGACTCTGAACTGTGTTGTGCTGTTGCTGGCAAAGCAGCCTCAGTATAAGTGAAGTACCAAGTGCTGGTTCTGGAGAATCACGGATTATTTCATTTCTTGTCATATTAAAAGTTTCTTCACAGTTGTTTCGATTGAAGCTATCCCACTTCCTCTTCCCATCACATGAGGATGACCCAGCATAATAACAGTCACGCTGTGTTGTGAGACACTGTTGAGCAAAATGGATATAATTAGTTTTGATTGATTATTGAGTTGTGTGATGTCTTGCGATGGCTACCCCCGCTGTTTCTAAATTTAAAATCTGAAGTGTGACAAAATGTCATTTAAGCTTTCGCAGGTTTTTTTTTGCTGTCTCCGTATCAGTTTGAGAGAGCGCTCAGACGGCTGCAGACGATGTGCCAGACTTTTTGTGCCTAATATAGATGTGAGACAGGCGGTGAAACTAGTCTTCTATGCAGTGTAAATAAGCTGTATAAATTTAGCAGCGATGTGTTATATCTGAAACTGAGAGTTGGGGCACCATTTTTTGCAGGCGTACTTGGAATGCAAATCATCTGCAAATATTTATGCAGTCAAACAGTGAAATTGAGACTGAAAGTCATAGAAACTTAATTTATGCTTTCTAATGCACGGGTACATTTTGATTAAAGCTCTGGTATTAAGTGGGTGACAGAGTTTTTGCGTCAGCATCAAAATGAGACTTTTTACTTTGTTAAATATAAACTTGTCTTTCTACAGTAAATTTTTCATTTCATACAAGCCAAACTTTGTGTAATAATGTTAAATGGCGTATAAACACAAAGACCCATGCAAGAGCTTTGCCTTAAAAAATATTCGGTTTGAAATGATCAAAATTATGATTTAAGTTGAGAAATATTTGATCAAAGAAAAGACAAACAATACTAAGAATGTGATCAAACATTTGATGAAAATTTTCAATACTTGCTACTTAGTATAGTATTTACAGAGTATTACGGGTAAATACTCATATTTCATATTTCAGTATGGCTGACTTGGTATCAGACTTATATCAATATCAAATACAAGCTTATTGTACCTTTATAGTATGTTGCAGGTTGGCTATAAGCTTGTGTCAAAATTTGTTTTGATGAAATTGGGAATAGAATATTATTTAAGAATGAGTTTAATATGTCAAAAGAAAGGCAACGCAATCTGCGTGTAACAGAAAGCCGAGTCAGGGGTTGAGGGTTATGAAAGTTGGTGTTGGGAACAGCTTGTGCCCGTGGGGAGTCCCAGACAGAGATGCCTGAGAGGCCGAACAGTTTCATCCATGATCTAAGACGGGCCGAAGAGCTAAGTGACACAGACAGGTGCTGTGGCTGGAGTAAAAGACAGAACCACTCGTTCTGCGGTCATGATCACTGCTGCATCTTAACCTCTTCTGTGGCCTTTTGAAGCACATCACATTACATTTCTACATTGGAAAATCCTCAGAAACTTTAGATTTTTTTTGTTTTGCTTCTTTAGTATTAATAATAGTAATATGGGATATTTGTCAGCCTCTGCTGGTGACCAGTGGGGACTGCAACAGACTGAAAACAGCACTTCCTGACATCCTCAGATCTCAGTGTGGCCTGTTATTGACACAAGTGATTAAGTTGCATGCCTGATGCAAAATATTGTAGGGCTGTAACTAACGATTTGTTGTTTTCATTATCGATTAGGCTGCAGAACACTTTCTCCATTCATCTATTAATTGTTTGGTCTATGAAATGTCAGAAAATAGTGAAAAATGACCCACAAAATATCAATGTGACGACCAGAACCCCAAAGACGCTCAGTTTACTTTCACGTAAGACGGAGAAAAGCAGCAAATCCCCACATTTGAGTCGCTGAGACCAGTTCATTTTTTTGTCATTTTCGCTTGAAAAATGACTTAAACGTTGAATTGACTAGTTGTTTCAGCTTTAAAATATTGTGATTAGGCCTATATGAGTGCATTGACCGTTGCTTTCTGTGTGAAGAGACAGCTTGCACATCCTCCACTGTTGTTCAGCATTTAAAAAATAAACATGTCAAAAACTCTATGAAACCCTTTCAGATGCACACTCAGGTACAAGTCTTTTTTCATGGATATTGTGTGTAAATGCAATACTGTGGTTTCCTTTACAATGTGAGAATGTGTTATTGTCACCTCCAAGGAAAATCGAGAACATATCAGCCTTCAGAGTTACGGTAAAATCTGCTTTGTTGTGTTTGTACAACATCCTTGTTTACATGAACTTGAAAACCTTATGGACTGTTGGAAAGTGTATGCAGTCCTCCTCCTGACTGCCCTTGGATGGTCTGGTTTTCTCCCTGTTCAAGCACAGAGGGAGGAGAGGGAGCGGGAGCTCGAGCACTGAGCAGGCCGTCCTGCTGAAAGCAAGTGAAGGGAATTATGGAGGGCACAGAACTTAATTACAGAAATAAGACCCGGCAAGTTCTAGTTACTCCGACCGGTCCCGTCTTCCTGGAAATACCATGCAATGCAATGAACCTGATTATCTCTTTTGGATGCTTTAACAGCTTGCCCTGTTTTGTTTTGCTCTTTCTATGAATCTCTCATGCAGCACTGTTAATTTGCAGGGAAATAGGGTTTACACATTATTTGAAATTTATTTGACAGGCTTCTATGAAAAGGTGATTGTTTTGGAGGTTCTTGTTGGAGAAAAGTGGTTTATGGACAAAGTGCATTGTTGGGCACTGTATGTTTAAGTGGCGATGGTAGGTAGGTAGGTTTTGCAGTTATTTCCCTCGGAGGATGGTGGGAAACCATAACATTTTGAATTTCTCAAATTGATTTTATACTGGGTCGGACATATCTATCTATTTTGATATTTAGATGTTTTGACCCTTTGTGGGGAGAAATCAAGACATTTGAAGATGTCACCTTTGGTTTTAGGAAATTGTGATGGGCATTGTTCTGACATTTGATACTATTAATCGAGCTAATAATAAGTTGTTGTCATTAAGTCATTATTGACTAATCTGCTAATTCTTTTCTCAATTGATTGTAGAACATTTTGCACATTTTGTGAAGAATGCGCATCACAATTTCCCTAAAGCCCAAGGTAACGTCTTCAAATGTCTTGATTTGTCCCACAAAGGGTCAAAAACCCAAATATGCTCAGTTTATTATCACTTCAGACAAACGTTTGGCATTTTTGCTTGATTCCTTAAATTTAATAAATTATGAAAGCAGTAGTAGGCAATTGATTTTCTGTCAACCAACTAATCAATTAATCGACTAATTGTCTCGGCTCTAGATACAGGGTTTTATATTGGTTTGGCCTGTCAGCTGCAGGATGCCCTTGTTTTATATGTTGACATTATGCTATGTTGATTTTGTTTGGTGATGCTCAGGTGTTGTTCACAACCTCCTATAGTATACAGTATAATGTGCAGCTGAGCTGTGTATTTAACTAGTCACACCAATGTAAATACAGAGCTTCTACTCAGAGTAGTTTACTCAGTTCAGCTGTTTACCTAGTAGTAGTTGTTTGTGCAGTTGTTTTTGCAAAAATTACAGTTTTTCCTCTCTCTTTCTCACCTCTTAAAATAAAGCAAATGGTGCAAAGCCTACATAATTGATGGTTTAGACATAACACTAGCATACAGATGCTTTCCATTATCACTGATTTGCCTGCTAGTTACTGTCTCCTGGGGGTTGACACCAGCTGCAGCACACTGGGGTGTTGTGATCAGCAGGGGGGTCCGAGCGGATCAATGTACTCTCATGTAGAGTCATAATCGCTGAGCTGTACTCCAGCTGAGAGGTCGTGTAGTCTGCCAGGAGGGCCATGTTCGACTCTGTGAATGAGGCACCTGCAGTCAGACAAACAAAGGGAGACGGGATCATCACAAGCAGATAGTTGCAGGATTTTGTTTTTGCGGTGCTGTTTCGTGGCTGCCGTCTAACATGAGATCTCACTAGTTTGTCCTTTCTCACTGTTCTTGCACTGCGCTCCTTTTATAGCTATGTGATATTCATAAGTCATGTGTGTTGCCACTTTTTTCCCCCAATAAGCCATTACAGGACTGTATGTCAGAGAAGATGCACTGAGCTAAGAGATGAAAGAGCAGCCCCTGGTGGGATGATGGTTGAGGACTTTAATGACGTTTGGGTTTCAGTGGTTGTTTCTTGGGTATGATTTGGGGTATGATTTTCTGAGCTATATAAACCTAATTTGAAGATATTCGAATTAATAACAGTGTCCACGCGGTGTGTTCAAGTGGTTTTTAAAGCGGTATTTTTATACTTTGTTTGATATCACCAATTATTACGCTAAAAGTGAGCATGTGCGCTCGTGCGCTACGCGTGCTGCTCTCAAAATTCAGTTTGCCGTGAAAACTGAATAATTTTCGCTGCTTTCAGGGTAACATATCATCCTTATAAAAAGCTGTTTAAACATTATAATGAGCTCAACGTCACCGTCCAGTGAAAATCATGTGACTAGTTTTGAATTTTGAGGCATATAAAAATATGACTTTGAATAAAAATGTGTCTGATATGTTTTTTCCACAAAAGAGTTCAATGACCTACTTTAAATTCCAAGAGTTACCTCTTCTCATTCAGAATCTATGAATAAGCAAATACTTTTATCATTCTCATCAAGTTTAACAGCTAGACACTGGAGCTACAACTAGCGATTATTTTTTTTATTATCAATGGATCATTTCAGCTGTGTGAAAAATGTCCATCCAAGTTTCCCAAAGTCCACGGTGACGTCTTCAAATGTCTTGTTTTATCTGACCATGAGTTAGAATCCAAAGTTTTTCAATTTGCAGTGATATAAAACAGAGAAAATGATCAAATCCTCACATTTGAGAAGCTGGAACCAAATGTTTGCCATTTTTGCTTCAATTATCAAAATAGTTGCTGATTCATTTTCTGTTGATCGAGTAGTCGATTAATCCACTAATCGTTGCAGCTCTACTAGACACAAGATGTCTCATACTTCACTGAACAGTCCATTTTCAGGCTTCAGGTTTCCACTAAGTCGCATACTGGATCATGATTGGCTTCCAAGCTAGTTGTGTTGTCACAAAATCATGCTCATACTTACATGTCTTAAATTCAGGTTTAAGGTAAACACAGAGACATTTTCCTCCTTCAGCAGATGAGTGTAAAAACAGCCTTCTAGCGTCAAACTCTGCACAAACATCATTCTACACAGTGAAGCTCAAACATCCAGGAGAAGTAACAACGAGCAAAACACATTTTTGAGTGGAGCTGGACTTCAAGCTAAATAAACCATTTAAAAACCAATTGGATTTTCTGAAAAATGCATTGTCACAAACATGAAAACAGGTCTGTTTTTCTTAGCTCGTAAAAAGCTGACATTTTGAAGACACATGGTTTTCCACAACAGCGACTAAAAAGTTGGCCGTCCACTGGACAGTGACGACACATGTCTCTGTGGTTTCAAAGCGGTGTGTTGATGAACGATGTGTTTCCACCGTTTCTCCTCTGCTCTGCTCTGCTGTTGCACTGGACGGGGCTGGTCCTCTGCCTGGGACTCTGTGTGGCGATTGGAGATTCCAGGCCGGGCCCCGGAGCCTCCCCCCTCTGACACACTTTCAGCGCCGCTGCACCACCAGCATGACTTTCATTGCTCTCCAAGGGCGGGTGGTGCACCTTCAGGAAAAAACAAACAAATATGGAGGCTGTAGGAGTGCAAGTGTACAGACCCTGCTCATTTGACCGTCTGTGAGTATGGCGCCTCAGCATCTGTGATATTGTTGGCATGCGTTAAGGCGTGATTTTGGAATGTATTGCTGCGTGTACAACACTATATGTACACATGAAGGACAGTGTGCACAGAGCTGTGTGTGGGAAGTATATACAATCATAGCTTTAGCAGATTTCTCCTTGTGCACTGTGTTTTGTGATGAATAGTTTTGGCTTTAACTGGTTCAGGTTAATAATCATAATAATAAGTTGTCAAACAGGCATAGATTTCATTGCAATTGGTTATTGATTTATAATTGAGATGTTAGTACCTATAAAGTGTGAATACAGATAATCACAAGAGTTTGTAACAGTAAAATAAAAGTGTCTTAATGTAATGCCATTAGTTTTTAGATGAGGTTGTTGTTAGGCAGAGCTATTAGCTCTATTTAATTACCAATACTATTATTAGTGGTGCAGCGTGTCTGTCCTGCACACTATTTTCCTTTAACAGCTCAGTGTTTGGGCTCTGATTCATGCATTGACTGAGCATTGTTGCTTACCGTCTCTTCTCTCTGGATGCAGAGCTACTTCATTTCCCTGTCTGATTGCTGTCTGTCTGTCTGTCTGTCATTAAAACCTGCATCAAAGACTCTGACTGTCTGACTAATAATGGAGTATGATGGAGTAGCATAGTGAGCAGAATCAGAGGAATCATGAGTTGGGTGGGTGGGGCTGTTCAACACTGTGCAGCCATTGTTTTTTTTTCCGTTTTTTTTTTCTCTTGGAGAGATACACACAAACATGAGAGAGGAGGTGCGCACACACACAAGAGTGGAAAAAGTTAAAAAGGACAAAAGAGCTTTTTATGTGTTTCAGTGGTCTGTTTTTGGCAAAAAGCCACCAAACTCTCAAAAAGAAGAAACGGAGAGAGAGAAGTGGAGCTTTGCTTTGTAGAGAGGCTTCTGGTCATTCATGCACACACACAAAAACACAAACACACACAGTCAAGTCACTCTGATAATCAGGAATGTATTAAAGAAAATCATGAGGTGCTACAACTCTCAGCTATAAACCCATTCTCCTCTATTTGGAAACATGTTGGGTTTCATTTCCTGTAATTATTCAAGCGCAGTTAAACTCTTCAGCTACAGACTTTCGATGGGGTTAATGTTGTAAACTTTGTGACAAGTACAGCCTGACTGATACGTCGACATGGCTGATTTTATTGGCCGATATTAGCTTAACACAGATACACTGATAAATGGTGTATGTGTCGGTGATAAGTAACAAGAAATTTAGAAACAGTCCCGCTATTGCATATTTTGTCCCCCAGAGAGCGCTGACAAGTTTATATTATAGATGTCAAATGTCCTGCACAAATTTATGGGACTCTTAAAAAAAAAAAAAAAA